>APFE030369288.1:35530-99228 GCA_000404065.3 Pinus taeda
AACAATATGGGCACTACATGGGTACATCAATATAATAAGTGGGTTGTACTAATAACAATAAGGGGTTACACTAGTAGTATAGGGGCCTAACAGAATTACATGGAGCAATTTACTTCACCAAGTTGGATCTTTGTTCAGGATATCATCAAATCAGAATGAAGACTGAAGACATTCTGAAAACAACATTTAGAAGTCATGAGGGTCATTATGAATTTTTGGTCATGCCTTTTGGCCTGACCAATGCACCTTCTACATTTCAAGGTTTGATGAATTCCATTTTCAAACCCACCCTTAGAAAATTTGTGTTAGTACTTTTTGATGATATACTAATCTACAACAAATCTTGGAAGGATCATGTTCAATATGTTGATAGGGTGCTCAAACTATTGGAGGAGAAACAATTATATGCAAAAACTTCCAAATATTTCTTTGGAGTACAGGAGGTGGAATACTGGGTTATTTTGTATCTCATGAAGGTGTTAAGGTAGACCCTAGCAAAATTAAAGCCATAAAGGAATTAAAATCCCCACATCCATAAAGCATCTGCAAGGATTTCTCTGGTTGACAGGGAATTATTGCAAATTTGTTAAGAATTATGGGAAAATAGCATCACCTCAAAAAATATTACTGAAGAAAGATGCATTTTCTTGGACTCTAGAAGCAACTAAATCCTTTGAACATTTTAAAGAAGCTATGCGCCAAACACCGATCTTAGCTACGCCAGACTTCACAAAAGCTTTTATTGTGGAATGTGATGCCTCAGGAAATGGAATTGGCGCTGTATCAGTGCAAGAAGTAAGACCCATTGCTTTTGAAAGTCGTTCAATCACAGGAAAGTATTTACACAAAGCTATTTATGAGAAGGAAATGTTGGCAATACTACATGCACTTAAGAAATGATGACCTTACCTAATGGGAAGGCACTTAAAGGTAAAAACAAATCATGATAGTCTTAAATACTTTTTAGAACAATATCTTTAGAAAAGCAGCCAAAATGGGTCACAAAGATGTTGGGTTATGACTTTGAAACATCTACAAAAAAGGGAAGCAAAATGTTGTTGTAGATGCACTCTCAAGAAAGGATGAGGATGTGAAAGCATTGCTTTGTGCCATCTCTATCATCCAACCAGATTGGATAAACGAAGCAAGGGATAAATGGAAGAATGACGAAGAAGTGTGGACACTCATTCAAAAGTTGCAGCAAGATCCCAGTACATCTGATACGTTTAGCTGGAAATATGATTTGTTATGGTTCAAAGATCGCTTATTCCTCTGTAAGAATTCCCAACTCAAACAAAATATTCTTTTGGAGACTTCTCCCTTAGGAGGGCACTCAAGATTTTTAAAAGCTTACCATAGGGTTAAGAAGGAGTTTTTTTGGGGTGACCTTGAATCTGATATTCAAAGGTTTGTGGCGGAATGTTTGAATTGCCAACAAAATAAAGTTGAGACAATTAAGACCCTGGGTTTGTTACAACCTTTATCCATTTTAAGTCATCATTGGGAGGAGGTTTCAATGGATTTTATCACAGGTTTACCCAAGTCCGAAGGAAAGAGTGTCATCATGGTGGTAGTTGATAGACTTACCAAGTATGCACACTTTTGTCACTTGTGCATTATATCATCCATTTAAAGCTCGTACAGTTTCTACTGCATTTATGGAAACAATTCAAAAGCTACATGGAAACCCAAAGATTATTGTAAGCGATAGAGATCCCATTTTCACTGGAAATTTTTGGACTGTATTATTTTCTTGTCTTGGTACTCAGTTAGCTCATAGTTCATCTTATCATCCTCAATTTGATGGGCAAATTGAGATAGTGAACAAATGTTTGGAAGGATATCTTCGTTGCTTTGCATCTGATAAACAAACACAATGGGTCAAGTGGTTGGCTCTGGCTGAATGGTGGTATAACAGTTCCTTCCATACTGTAGCAAAAATGACCCCATTTATGGCACTTTATGGGTATCATCCACCGTCCATCGCAACATCTTTAAGAGAAAATTGTAAGGTTCAAACAGTGGAAGATCACATCGAGCATCAACAACAGGTTCTCCAACTCTTAAAGGATAACCTCACTCTGGCACATAATAGAATGAAACAACAGGCATATCAACATCGCAACGAAAGAAGTTTTGATGTAGGTGACTGGGTATTTCTACGGTTACAGCAATACAAACAAATGTCTCTCAAGCAAGCTAAGAAGGATAATAAATTATCACCAAAGTATTATGGTCCATACAAGGTGTTGCAAAATATCGGTAATATGGCATACAAATTGGAGCTTCCTGCATCTTCTCGAGTGCACCCAGTTTTCCATGTTTCATGCTTAAAGAAGGTTATAGGTGACAAGCCCCCAGTTCAAATAATATTGCTAGAACTTGACGAGGAAGGAAAAAACATATTGAAACTTGAAACAGTCACAAAAATAAGAATTTGGCAGCTACAAAATTGATCAGTTTCAGAGTATCTCATCAAGTGGAAGAATTACCCGCTGAAAGTTCCACATTGGAGGATGAAAATTTTATACAGAGGCATCCAGAACTACTCAAGCGTTGAGGACAACACTTTTTTGAAGGAGAAGGGCATGTTAGGTCCCTATAATACTAGTCATTCCCCCATTACTATTGTCATCGTAGCCCCTTATTGTTATTGTTGTACCCCTATTGTCCCCACATGGTTATTATTGTGCCCCATAAAAGCCCACTATTGTTATTGCTGTGCCTTTATGTTATTATTGTTATGTCGACTTTGATTACATTGTGACCCCTTAGACTCCTATATATAGAAAAAGGTTTTGTCATTTGTATCATCCAAGAATTGTTCATTTGTGTAATGTAAAGGAGGTTGCCCCCTCGAAGAGGCTGATTTTGAATTCGTTGATCTATATTTTCTATCTTTTTGTGAGCATGTTTCATAATAGAGTGGCTAAATAGGTCAAGGGTCATGGTCTTGGTATTCGTCAATTGGAATCTTTATAAGAGGAATTTTGTGCGGGTTTTTCTCTCAAAGAGTGAGAGGTTTTGGCCCTGACAGAAAGCCAACATCTTGTGTTCTTGTCTCTTTTGTTTTGGTAGCTATTTGATGAAATAAGAAACACACACTCTAATAATAACAAAGAGAAGATTGTGTTAATAAGAAAATGTAAAAAGTGCCTCACAAATAGTTATCATCGAAAAGAAGAATCAATTAACTTGAATGCCCTAGTTTCTTCAAAATAGTAGCAGTGCTAAGGTGCTGAAGTCAAAGGAAGGGCAACAAAAATAGACATTCAAGGATCAAGTTTCAAGAAGGGCATCAAAGCAAGTTGAAGGTCATCAAATAAAAGGGTCGAGATGTACAATGAATAATCAAACCTTGATTTTGATCAAACCCTAGATCAAAGAAGCAGTCTACAACAGAAAGAACTTTTGTCTCCATAGTTATCATCGAAAGGCCACCAAGGATCTCATCAAGTTGAATCCCTAGAAGCAGTCCTAATCTACACTACAAGAGAAGGCAATGTCATCTTCACAAGCAAGGATCATCTCTGTTAAAATTAGTAACTACGGCCAAACTCCATGCTGGTCAGCTTATTATGGCAGCTAATATTTTTATTGGATCCCTTTCGTCAAGAGGTGTAGGATTGATCCTAAGATCATCCGATTCCGATAAGTATTTATGGAGATATGAATTTATTTTGATTATGTAATTATTATCAAGCCGACCAGCTCTTATGTAGGCTCTAGAAGCCCAAAACGTCATGTCTATTCAACCTATATGTTTTTGGTATAGATAGATGAGGATTTGATGTCATTTGAACACACATTCTTGAGTGATCTCCTCCCCTCCACGTCTTGGGTTTTTGGAGGAATGAGACACCAAGAGTAATAAGTTGACTTTATGGTGATGTCTTAGCCGCATGTTGATCTACACAGCAAACAGAGACACCTAGCCATGCCCTAGCCGCACTCAAGGGAGCTCCTATGTGGTTAAAGTGAGGCCTAATCTACGCTGTCTAGGAAGCCTCTATAATGCAGCTAAGAAAAGAATTATTGCTGTCAAGAACAGGCCCTAACACCCTGTCAAGAAGCCTCCCTAACATGCTGTCAAGAAGCCTTATACACTACGCTGTCCAGAAGTAAAACGCAGTCAAAGGAAACATGTAACACTTGGCCTCCGAGTATAGTAGCCGCGGTCATAAAGGCATCTCAACACAGTCAATGAAGCTATCTTACATGCTGTTCTTGAAGACACTTTTACGCTGTTCATTATGGAATATTCTTATGCTAATCATGGAGACCTATATATAGTTCATGAAGAGAAAATATACGCTGTTCATCTTAAGGATATTCCAATGTAAATAGACACATATAAGCTGATATATATAGTCACCTATTCCGCTGTAAATAGTAACAGCTTATATGCAGGCAGAGGAAGGATTGCTGTAGGTAACAACATGACAAATTAGGTCTGCTGGCAGCATGATGTATGAATGGACTGCATGATGACATGGAGCATGGGCAGCATCATGATAAATGAGGTCATGGACATGAAGGACAGCATGATGATGGATAAGATCATGGACATGGGCAGCATGAAGTTGAATGAGAACATGGACATGATGGACAACAGCATGATGATGATGCACATCTGCAAGGGCAGCAACATAATGATAATACACATCTATAAGGACAACAGCATGATGATGATGCATATTAGTATGGGCAGCATGATAAGATCGTGAACATGAAGGGCAGCATGATAAGATCATGGACATGGGCAGCATGATAAGATCATGAACATGAAGGGCAGCATGATAAGATCATGGACATGGGCAGCATGAAGTTGAATGAGAACATGGAGATGATGGACAACAACATGATGATGATGCACATCAGCAAGGGCAGCAACATAATGATAAATCATAATACACATCTGTAAGGACAGCAGCATGATGATGATGCATATTAGTATGGGCAGCATGATAAGATCATGAATATGAAGGGCAGTATGATAAGATTATGGACATGGGCAGCATGATGATTATCATGATTATTGCAGCATGGTGTAGTATGTAGTGGTGCAGCTAGAGGACCAGATGCAGCACGATGATAGGTGGAGGAGTCACCTTGAGAATCAGTTGAAGCAAAATGTCTTCAACTGATCTCATCGTTATACGAAATGATTTATGCTAGAACTAGATAAGTCAAAGTGTTGACTTCTGTTGTAAATGTACTATCTCTCTCTCTCTCTCTCTTTCTTTGCCGAACTTTGAAGAACATAAAAGAAGAATTGATCAAGGGTTTCCCCACATTGTGGGGTTTGTCCCTGGCAAACGGCACATCCTGTGTCCTCTTGTCTTGGCTTGTCTTCTGCGATTATATTTATGTTCTATCTGCAGTTTACTTTAATGTTGATGTGATTACTAGTCTGGAAAAGATAATGATCTAACTGTGAAAATTGAAATAAATTGCTCTAGCATAGAACATACCTAAAATTAACATGGTATCAGAGCTGAGGCGAAGACAATGTCCAAGCAAGAGTGAAAGAGCAATCACCGAAGACAATAGGGACAAGACAAAAGGATCAATGGGTTCCACATCTCTTTTCTAAATTTCACAAAGGGTGAAGCTGAAGCTTAGCATATTATCAGAATGGCGTAGCAGAAGTCTCTGATGGCCCATCTAAAGATCACTTCATTGGGAAGTTTCGATCTAAGGATGGAAGAAAAGGCAGATGCCTTGGTTGCAATTAGTTCAACCATCATACGAAGGAGTGTCTGAATGGCAGAGACACATCTCTTGATGAAGATAACAATCATTCCAGGGACATCTTCAATGATCAAAGGAATGACTGGTAATGCAGGTCAACAAGAAAATGGTCGACTCTTCAAAGAAAGCAAGGAAATCCAGAATCTCTTTGATGTACCTAATAGCAAGAAGAACCTGGTGTCCATCTCGGAAATGGAAGTCAAAGGTTTCAAGGTGGCACTCATCGATGGAAAGGTACGTGTTTGAAAATAGATTTTTCAAAGATGCCTTTGAGTTTAGGGTTGTATCAATTTGCGAGAAGTCCACTGGGGACCATGTCCATTGACACATCATCGAAGATCTGCGAGTCAGATGGCGACAGAGATGCCTGAATTCAAAAAGAGCATGAAGGTACATGTCTGAGATGTACCGAAGGAAAATCTTACAAGGGGACCATTCCCTTGATGTAGTAGGTCCACAGGTTTGGAACAACCCGTGGAGTTTGAGATTCATGAACGAGAATCTCATGTATACACGTGGAAGAAAGCCCTCTATGGCTTGAAGCAAAACACCTTGGGCGTAGTATGAGAGAATTGATTGCTGTTTGATGAAGTTGAGATTGACTAGGAGTGAAACCAATCCAAACCATTACTCGAAGGTTGTGGATGATAGACCTCTCATACCAACACCTTATGTGGACGAACTATTTCTGTCAGGTGCAGACCCTCTCATTTGCAGAAGTAAGAGGGAGTTGGATTCCAGATATATGTCTTGCAATTAGCATGGTGAGCTCATATTTGGTTGAGCCTCACTGGATTGGTGCCAAGAATCTTTTGAGATATCTTCGGGGCACAATCTCTCATGGATTGAGATACATTGCCAAAAATATGAAAACTTCATGACTATTCGAATGCTCACTGGGCAGGCAGTGTGGAGGATCACTAGAGCACTTTTCTGTGCTGGCTCTCTTTGGATTCTGCTTTGATATCATGGATGAGCAGGAAGCAGAAGTCGGTTGTTATAAGTACCGCCGAGACCGGATACATAACTACGAGTATGACCTCATATGAAGTTGCCTGGTTGTGGAAACTCTTCAGTGAGTACACATGATGAATACCACTATGATTCTCTATGACAACCATAGGTGGGATTCGATTATTGAGGAATCCCGTATTCGACGATTGCTCCAGCAGATAGGCATCAGATACTACCTTATCTGGTATATGGTAAGTCGATGAGCAAGGAGGCTCCATCGCACTGAGATGATGTACAGGTCGCTCAAGCCCCGGGGGAAAGATCAAATCTGTGATTTTCCTGAACGACTTAGAGTCGTCAAGAGATCCTTGTACAAGGGTCCTGCATGTTGCATACATTGAGCTCTGGGGGCTTGTGGTTCTTACTGGAGCAACATACGACCACAGGGTGACTCACCCTCCCCTGGTGGTGTGCATTGGAACAAGATGATCCGTTCTCTTGTGGGACATGATGATTCACTCTCCTGTGGACAGGATGATTCACTCTCTTATGAACAAGGTGATTCGCTCTCTTGTGGGACAAGATGATTCGCTCTCTTGTGGGACAGGATGATTCGCTCTCCTCTGTAGTAGGATGATTAGTTCTCATGTGAGGCCTGGATGATGTGTTCTCCATGGCGATTATGTAGTAGGATGATTAGTCCTCCTGTGAGGACAAGATTGATTAAGTTCTCCTGTCGAGGCATCCTACCCATGCAGTCTGGGACTCATGGGAAATACCTCTCATCTGATCAATGAGTAGGGAAATGGGGTAGGGACCATAGTAGTACCGATGGATGCATCGCTGTATCTACCGTACTCCCTATGCTAGGATGACCTTCATTGATATGGGATCAATGATACTGGTCTGGGACCAGTGGTAAGAGTTGTACCTACTATGACGTTGACTTCGGGTCGGTCGAGACTGGTCTGGGACCAGTGGTACATACTCTGAGACTGACTTGAGGTCAGTGGAGGACTGGCTTGGGACCAGTGGTAGGAGTGGTACCCATTATGACGCTGACTTTGGGTTGGTTGAGACTGGTATGGGACCAGTGGTACGCACTCTGAGACTGACTTCAGGTCAGTGGAGAATGGTATGAGATATTCTCGATCAATTCTTCTTCTTCATAGTTCAGCAGAGCAAAGTTGAGCAGCGCAGAGCTGAGCAGAGCAGAGCCAACAGAGCCAACAGAGCTAGCAGAGCAGAGCAGAGCTAGTAGAGCAGAGCAGAGCAGAGTAGAGCCAACAGAGCCAGCAGAGCAGAGTAGAGCCAGCAGAGTTAGCAGAGCTGAGCAGAGTTGAGCTCCCTAGTTGAGAGGGAGTGTTAAAATTGGCAACTAGGGCCAAACTCCATGTGGGTCAGCTTATTTATGGCAGTTGATATTTTTATTGGATCCCTCTCGTTGAGAGGTGTAGGATTGATCCTAAGATCATCCGATTCCGATAAGTATTTATGGAGATATGAATTTATTTTGATTATATAATTATTATCAAGCCGACCAGCTCTTATGTAGGCTCTAGAAGCCCAAACGTCATGTCTATTCAACCTATACGTTTTTGGTATAAATAGATGAGGATTTGATGTCATTTGAACACACATTCTTGAGTGATCTCCTCCTCTCCATGTCTTGGGTTTTTGGAGAAGGAGTGAGACACCAAGAGTAATACGCTGGCCTTATGGTGATGACCTAGCCGCAGGTTGATCTACGCAGCAAACAGAGACACTTATCCATGCCCTAGCCGCAGTCAAGGGAGCTCTTATGTGGTTAAAGTGAGGCCTAATCTACGCTGTCTAGGAAGCCTCTATAATGCAGCTAAGAAAAGGATTATTGCTGTCAAGAACATGCGCTAACACGCTGCCAAGAAGCCTCCCTAACACGCTGTCAAGAAGCCTTATACACTACGCTGTCCAGAAGTAAAACACAGTCAAAGGAAACATGTAACACTTGGCCTTTGAGTATAGTAGCCGCAGTCATAAAGGCATCTCAACACAGTCAATGAAGCTATCTTATACGCTGTTCTTGAAGACACTTATACGCTATTCATTATGGAATATTCTTATGCTAATCATGGAGACCTATATATAGTTCATGAAGAGAAAATATACATTGTTCATCATAAGGATATTCCAATGTAAATAGATACATATACGTTGATATATATATATAGTCACCTATTCTGCTGTAAATAGTGACACCTTATATGCAGGCAGAGGAAGGATTGTTGTAGGTAACAACATGACAAATTAGGTCTGCTGGTAGCATGATGTATGAATGGACTGCATGATTTATAATGATGCATGATGACATGGAGCATGGACAACATCATGATAAATGAGATCATGGACATGAAGGACAACATGATGATGGATAAGATCATGGACATGGGCAACATGAAGTTGAATGAGAACATGGACATGATGGACAGCAGCATGATGATGATGCACATTTGCAAGGGCAACAACGTAATGATAATACACATTTGTAAGGACAGCAGCATGATGATGATGCATATTAGTATGGGCAACATGATAAGATCATGAACATGAAGGGCAGCATGATAAGATCATGGACATGGGCAGCATGAAGTTGAATGAGAGCATGGACATGATGGACAGTAGCATGATGATGATGCACATTTGCAAGGGCATCAGCATAATGATAATACACATCTGTAAGGACAACAACATTATGATGATGCATATTAGTATGGGCAACATTATAAGATCATGAACATGAAGGGCAACTTGATAAGATCATGGACATGGGCAGCATGATGATTATCATGATTAATGCAACATGGTGTAGTATGCAGTGGTTCAGCTAGAGGACCAGATGCAGCACGATGATAGGTGAAGGTGTCACCTTGAGAATCAGTTGAAGCAGAATGTCTTCAACTGATCTCATCGTTATACGAAATGATCTATGCTAGATCTAGATAAGTCAAAGTGTTGACTTCTATTGTAAATGTACTATCTCTCTCTCTCTCTTTCTCTGCCGAACTTTGAAGAACATAAAAGAAGAATTGATCAAGGGTTTCCCCACATTGTGGGGTTTGTCTTTGGCTAGCGCTACATCCTGTGTCCTCTTATCTTGGTTTGTCTTCTGCGATTTATATACATGTTCTATCTGTAGTTTACTTTAATGCTGATGTGATTGCTAATCTGGAAAAGATAATGATCTAACTGTGAAAATTGAAATAAATTGCTCTAGCATAGAGCATACCTAAAATTAACAATCTCCTTACCCTAGAAGAAGATCCATAGAAGCAGCAAATCATCCTCATCATAAGGAGCAACCCTTTGTATTGAAGAAAGGCTTTTTCCTCTGAAAGATCATCCAAGAGGAATCTCTAATCATGAGAGTGATCAAGTGGAAGAGTTCATCTTCACTTGTTAGGTAAGTATCTTTCATTTTATAATCCAGTTTGGTTAAATGACTTAGTGTGTGCAAGGAGATCTATAAATCGGTTGGGTCATCGAAATTCCTTGCATAAGAAAGGAGGATAGATATAGTCCCCGGAAGAGAAGTCATTGATGTCTATGGAAAGGTCTCTGAAGGTCAAACATTGTTTGAATGCATCAAGGGACTCATAGGATTCTTATGAAATCAATCAAAGGTCCTCCCATCCCTATGTAGCAGGAGAGGAGACATAAAAGAGATATATGAAATACTAGAAGATATATTCTCTGAAAATGTAGTAAAGAAGGTCATATCACTTAGACCTGATCTACACAAAATTGGAGGTATCAAAGAATGAAGGAATATCCTCATGAGATCTCAATTGGGAGATCTGGGAAAGGAAAGGGAAGTTTGGTCATCAAAACAAGACAATACAATATAGCTAAGATTCAATGCTATAGAAAGATTATGAAAAAAAAGCTCATATTGTTGGCAAGATGGAGGAAGCTGAAGAAAAGGGCCAAGGAAAGAGGGAGTAATAGATTTCTACTATGATTGAGATGGTATCCCTCACAAAAGGGTCTTATCATAAGCTCGTCAATCTTTTGATATGGCCATGATAATAAGATGCATCGTGACATCATGGAAGCATTAGAAAGAAGAGCTCGTGACATCACCATGGGAATCATGAAGGACAAAATCCATGGCAGTCAAACATGAATGATATAGCTCTTGGGAACCTCATTGAACATTGAAGGAAATGATGAACTCATTTAGGACAAGGCTCATCATACATCAAGGCAAAAAGGAAACACTTGCCAGATGGGGATATACAAGATCCTCAAGATTCTCTAATGGAATCCTCATCGAAGGATTGACTAATCTAGAGAGGAAGCAAGTGTTTCATCAAAAACTCCAACTTGTGGAGTTTATGGGATGATGATATGATGACATAAGAGATGAAGCAGATCAAGGGGTTGAGGATCTTTTCAATCAAGGAAGCTACTGGAAGAAGCCGAGATGACCTAAAGGTAAAATGAGGTATGTATGCTTGTATTTGATATTATAAAGTCATGTCGTATGGTTGCAGGGAACATGGATCACTACTTCTATCTTGAGAAGCATGATCAAGGGAAAGGGATCTCCTCCTCTGAAAGGATGCAGGAAGGCATAAGTCACACTAGATGAAATCAACATAATATGTCCTCATATGAAGTATGAGGTGGTTGACTACAATTAAGGAACTCTGATTGAAAGCTCCTGGGAATGGAATGTGTGAGTGAGGAAGAGATCGTGAGATATGCAACCATGGTGAAGGCGATCTGTTAACACTCAGGTTGTCCCTAAGCTCCTGAAGGGATACGGCCGAGGTGACCACAAACCAATCTTTGGATTGCAGGTTCTAGCCCACCTGTAATCAGAGAGGGCTCTCTTTTAATGATTTAGCTTTGTTGATGATGATTTTAGGCTAGCTATTGGGTTCAGTGGGTTTTGTTTAAGTTTGGATGGAGTTTGAATGGAAAGAAGTTGCATTCAAGCAGAGAGGCAAGGGATAGTGTGATAAGTTTCAAACCATTGGGCATGGAGTCATGGATTAAGGCTTGCTGTTGCGTTTTCTTGGACACAAGAGGATTATAGAACAGGATAGCTACACATGAAACAATACCAATTGCTGAAAAAATGGAATGAAAGTCAGAGATGAAAGGCAATTAAGAATCTTTCATCAGCTAACAGAGAAGGGAGGTGAATGAATGGTTATCTAGGAGCAGTTAAGAATTCCTAAACTAACATTAATATGTGAAAGAAACAAGGTAAACATGATCATTTAAGTATGCATATTCAAAGCTGTTCCTGATGAAAACATGTAGAAATCACAGAAATTGAGCATAGGGTGCTGCCAAGCAAATCCTAAACTATTCTTCCTTTCTGTAATTTTAGATGGTGGAACATAGATGATAAAACAAACATAAAAAACTAAACAGAGTTAAGGAACACTTATTGAACCATGTAGAAGCACAGGAATTCCACAGTCACTCTTCAGCCAATTAAACACAGTGCACAGTTCATTCTCCGAACTCTCAAGCAATCTTTGATTATAGAGATTATCACATATACAATGCGAGTCTCTGCTCGAGCAAAACATCAAACCAACAAAGACCAACCAACCCCTATTACATTTTTTAGGGTGGTATATATAGGTAAAATATCTAAAAGTATTTATTACAATTGACCTAAACAGGTCTGTGGGAAAGCTTTCTAAAACCTAACTTATGCTGGAATTAAATGCAAGTAAGTCTTCTTTGGGCTGCGCTAGAGGCAGCTAGATCAAAAGTGAGTTGATGTGGTGTCTTTGGTGACCTGGTGCAGTGGTTCTGTAATAACTGTGTATTGAGTTCTGGTCCACTAATCTGATGTGAGTTTTAATGTGCAGTCATTTATGTTGGTGAGCTTTGAATGGTTCCTTAACTGCTTCTTGACTTTCAAGGTTTTCTTTTAATGCTTCATTCATCTCGAGCCCTGAGAAGATCTCCACTGATACACTTCGCCGCAACACTGATACTCTCTGCCGCTTCCTGATACTCTTTGACATGGTTTTTGGCTTCATATTTGCTTTGATATTCTTTAATCTCTGAACCGGGTCTCTCTTTGTATTCTGATACGTTCAAATTTGCAAAATCGGGCCTTTTCTGCCTTTTTCGGTGCAAAAATGGCTGAGGAATCAAAAGATTCTCTAAAGAATCCCCAATATGGCCCATTTCCTGTAGCGATGAGCGATTAGCGCTGTATCGAAAACTGCCTCAGAAATTCGATCTGGGGCTTCGAAGCTTGATTTTTGCACTTGCGCGTTTTTTTTTAGCTGTTGACGTCAGCGGTACAATGGATGACGTCAGCATGACATCAGCAGTGGGACCCCCTTGTACAGATGTGACGTCAGCATGATGACGTGGCAGTACGCTAGGGTGACGTGGCAAGGACACGGTGGCAGGGTGAAGGCAGGTGATGAGTGAGGTGGAGGCGATGTGGTAGGGTGACGCGGCACCCACTTTACGCAAGGAGAGGGCGGTTTTTGGTTTGCATCGGACCGCCTTTGGTACGGAGGTGGTATTTGTCAGGGACGGCCCGATGCAATGGGATGCCGCCAGGTGTCCCGGTGTACGTCGGTAAAACCGTCGGACATCGGGTGCTAAGTAACACTCACAATGATCCGGATTTAAACAGGAACGCAACAAATTACAAAGATAACCATATACACAAAGATGCAGCGGAAATAATACTTCATTTCATTAATGGAAAATACTGAAACATGCTTACAATCAGAAATGGAAATAAACTAGCTAGGGCAATGGTAGCTTATCTCTGAGAAGACATGTGATGGCTACATGCCTCTGAACTGTGTTACAATGAGGCTCGAAGGCCTATTTATTTTTGAGAAACAATGAAAAATCCTTAACATTCCAAAACCTACCCTAGGAGATGAAACGCCAAACTGTGGGCCCCGTTTGGGGGTAAGTTGGTACATCAACTTCCCGGGGTCGTAACTTTAGCATATGATCTCCGTTTGACGCGTACAATAGCTCATTAGAAAGATCTATCCGAGCACTATCATTGTTGTAACAGGCAACATCATTCCATTCCATGGACCCATGTTGCCCCCGGATTCCTCAAAAAACGTCGTTTAGGGCCTCAAAACGGCTTTGAAAGTTCAGGACCCGAAAAACTGCTAAAAATAGTAAGTTGTGCTACAATTAAGGAAACTGAAAATGCTGAGAAGGACAATGGTCGGGGTCCAGGTGGACTTGGCAGGTGGCCACCAATATCCACCTGGATCACACAAGAGGGCGCCTGATATGCATAAGGGCCGTTGGATCTGGGAGGGCTGATCCGACGGTGGACGGGAGGAGAAGATGCACGGGTTTTAGTGAAACAACGCGCGCGATAAAATTTAATTTTTTCGGCCGCGGGTGGGTTTTGGACTTAGGTTAAAGACTAATTTGTTTGAGCGCGTTGGTTATTTATTAATCAAATATTAATAAATCCAAAAAAATGCAATGCGCAGGGTGCGGTATGGTTTGGTGAGGGTTTTTTGTGTTTTGGAAGGAGTCCAAACACCTCGGAGGGGAAACTTATGCAGAGATGAGGGTTCTTACTAAGATCCAGGTGAACTTATTAATTCCCAAGGGGATATTTATGGTTATGTTTCAACCAGAGGGATGGGATATTTACATAGGGGAATTACTACCATAGTTTTAGTAGGGGGGGAGGGAAATAGATAGGGATTTACATAATAATGTCAGGAGTTAATATGAAAATGACAAGAAAGCGCTAAGTCTCAGATAACTTAGGCTTTAAAGGGGAGATAGAACTTTTGTAGAGAAAGTATGGACCCTCCTTGAGTAAAGCAGATCTTTACCAAGGCAAATGATATGGAAAATGATGAAACTAAGCAATATCAAGAAGATCTTGACCTCTTTAGGGGAAGTTAGTAATTGATTTAGGGAAGAGGAAGAAGGGTAAGTTAATTCATGTCTCGCTTGAACTCCTTCAATTGGAATGCCTTGCGCATACCGATTTGAATAGATATAACATTTGAAAACACAAAACTGATCACAATCATTGATTCTGCAACCATCAAACTACCTACCCAGCCTACTTACCTAGCATTTTTTCTTCTTTTGGTTTGGGTGCACTTAGACTTGCAGACCCAGCTTTTCAACTTTTCTTTTTCTGTCTTCCTATCTACAAACTACCCTTATTTTTTCCAAGGGCCCAGATTAAGCAGTTGGGCTCCTTTGATTCTCTACCTATCTAAGAATCTGCCAAGATTAAGCTTGTTTGGACAGATTATTCATTCTCTATATTCTAAAACAGGAAATTGAAACCTAGGGAGACCAAGATTAAGCTGTTTGGACCTCCCTTTAGCTGAGAATTCTACAAAAATGGAATAACTCTTCAAAATTGGAATGCAGCAGATAAACTTTGACTAGCACACTTTCATGGCCTCTTTCTTTGGTGTCTGTTAGCAAATATGGAGCATTGCAGCATGCAAAGCATGACATATTTGGCCTGTAAAAATGTCAATCATGAAATATGAGTAACCTGCTGCAGCAGGAGGCTAACACGATCAACATCCAAAAGACCAAGAAGATTTGACTAGGAAATCTCCTAGAAAAATATGAAGACTTTGATGGAAGTCCGAGAAGTACCAAAAATAAAAATGGAGACCCTTGACAATGAATATCTTTGGGAGATGTGTCAACATGTATGCAAGATGCTAATGCCCACAGGGGGATGTCATGATAAAGAGCCATCTAGTAAGGTACAATTTGATTTAATGTTATGTTTTGATTACCTGAATAATATCTGGATGAGTTCATGCAGGGCTACTGGAACAAGAGTTGTAAGTTCAAGTACAACTAACATTCATGTGGTGGATGGAAATTCCTGAAAGAAACATAATGAGGAAGAAGTAGCCATATGATGAAGGTTCCAAATATGTATCAAGAAGGCCACTTTCCATGAAGAAAGGAATGACATGACGAACCAAGAAGGAAAGTGATGGATGGCTAATGCCCTACAAAGAAGAAACTCAACTGAATTTCATGAAATCAAGGAAAGAAGTTGATCAACCAGCTGAAGGACCCACGAAGAAGAAGTTGCTGATGAAAATGAGAGTCCCTAGTTAAGAGTGAGCTCTGACAAGTCTCTAATTGAGAGGGAGCTTGGGCAAGTTCCTGGTCAGAAGGAAGTTGGGTATATTCCTTTACAGGAATGGGCATATCTTCCCTAATTGAGAGGGAGAGATAGACACAACATTCTTGTCTTCACTTGGGAAGAAAGAATGGAAGATTGGGTAGTCATCTGGCATCCGATGCTCTTTGAGGATGTGTAGGGCATTCGAGATAAGAGTAGGCAAGAGGATCGATATTCTTTGAGGGCTAGGAACCTAAGATAAGAATAGTCCTAGAAGGTCATACTCCGTGAACACCCGTGTGGGTGTGTACCTTGAGAGACAATGATGAAAGTGTCTATAGTCATTGGTCTTGCCAACATTGTGCTTTGATCTGATGAGAGATAGAGCTGTCAGGCAAAGGCCTTGCTGTGGAAACAATGTTGGTTACTATGATGCTATGCAGATGGGTTACCAATCCGATTCTTCTTATGAGAAATTCTTCAGATTGAGAATGGCCAAGTACCATTATGAATACCTCCCTAGTTAAGAGGGAGTGTTGAAGAAAGTTTAACTAGGTTCAGTCTTCATAATGACATGATCTTTGTAAACAATGAAATGAAAGAAATAAAATTATTTTTGTATGCTTCGCTGCATGGGTTTCATGAGCAAGAGGTTTATTTGTTAATGGCTCCCATTGAGAGCCTTATGATTTATTATTGAGTCAAAGAATCAATGTTATGTATGGAGAGCTCTTCTTGAGCATTTGTAAAATATATATGAGTTAACCTATTGTCTAGAAAAACCCTCCTAAAAGACAAGAACAATCCTCTTGATGTCGGTCTGCAAAATGAATTGAATACACTCATGTCGGCTCACTTGAAGTGACACATCTCTTCATTGGTTCAAGCTGGCAAAATATGGAGGGAAAACAACTATATATACCCAGCCAGGGTCTGTGCAAAAGTGGAGAACAGGAACTCGGATCCTCTGAAATCTCGGACAAGTATAGTGGCTCAGAAATCTCAGATCAGTACAGTAGTTCAGTGTTGCGGATGGGGAAGGATTTCTGTGTTTTTTGGTGATGTCTTAGCCTCCTATAAGCACTGTCTTAGCATACTAAGATGCAGTCCCAGTCTTGACTTAGTTAAAGGATCTCAGTGTACAGTCTCGGCATAGTTGTGGTACGGAAGATCTCGGTGCAAGCGGAACACAGTCACAGTGTCGGTGAAGAAAACACAGTCATAGTCTCAGTGTTGAAGGTGATTTCAGGATCCCATAGTAGCACACACAATCTCGACATAATTATGATGAGAAGGTCTCATAGTAACACACTCTGCCTCGACATACTTCAAGGTGCAATCATGATCTTAGCATAGATATGGTCTCGATCTTAATGGAGACACAATCACAAGGTTATGATCTCAGTGAAGGTGCAACTATGGTAAAAGTTCCAATGTTGCACGAAGCAGGGATAAACCGGGGACGCAGAAGTGTCATTTTCCAAAAATCTAGGAAGCGAAGCGTCTGCTATATATATATATATTTTTATATTCTTTTGCATTTATACTCAAAAACAAACATCCCAAATACCAAATTAGTTGTAGAAGACATGAAAACATGCATATTTTTGCATAAATCAAGATAGATATGGCATCCATGATTCCATTGTAGTTACTAGTATGTACATCAACCATCTATATTCTAGCGATTACAAACATACATCAAATTTTTAAGCATATTATAAAACATAAAACATAGAGCATATTATGATTTATCTAGCAAGTGAGCAACTGTCAACATTTGTCATGTCCAAAATTCAAATAATAATGTTTACAAAATATGTCACTTGGTCACCGCCAAGACAAAAAAGGTTCAAAATTTAAATTCACAAGCGTACAAGTCTAATGAGTAATCTATGACAAAAGTAGTAAATTGTGAATATATCTACTAATCTCTCCTTCTTCCACCACGAAGAGAACGTGGTGGCGGGCCTCCACATGGTGGCAATGAAGAAGATGGTGCCTGTGGAAGTTGTGGCAGTGGCACTGAAATTGATGAAGAAGAACCCCTTGCTGTTGGTGTTGAACCATGGAACCTAGGAACCAAGGGACCAATGGGGGTGGGGGTGGCATATCAACACGATCATCATCATCCCGGAATCGCTCAAAAAATTCATGCAAAAAAAAAACACTAGTTAACCAAAAAATTAAAAACATGAATTAGAGAAATGTGTTATAAGGAAAAATTGGAAAATTCATACCACAATGGACATTCCTGGATAAGAGCATCTTCTAATTGCTCTAATCACAACACTCCATCCTCCAAATTGGGCTCCTCTGGATTCTTGTCCCAAATCAACAAGTCTTTATTAGACTTTGCATCTTCACAGTAATGGGACAATAATCGCAAGTTGTAATGAACATAAACCAAGCTCTCTGCCTAGTCTAAACTCAACCCGTTCCTTTTAACACTGTGGATGAAAGAATAAGAGCTCCAACACCTCTCTGCAGAAGAAGTGTTTACCACCTGCGATAACACCCGCAATGCCAAAGTCTGTAGAAGTGGAGTACCCCCTCCATGCATGTTCCACCACTCAAGAGAAGAAAAAGTCTCTCGATCTCTAATTGCATGCATGCTCCCAAATGGACCAGTGTTAAGCGTATGGTTGCTCAACTGTCTCCGTACCAATGCAACCTCCTTCTCATCAGGGATTAATTTACTCAATGTAGCCATATATTTTTTGTGAACCTCTTGATCTTGGTGTGGTTTTCTCCTGCTTCCCCCCCCAGGTGTTGGTGTTGAAAGCCATGATGGACGATAGTATTTAGGTGTCAAAACATATGCTAATGCATGCAATGGAACATTTAGCATTTTCCATCGGTTTTCCACCTCTGCACGAATATAACTGTACAAGGTGATATCTCTAGGCTCAACAATGTCTTTAATCTGCCCCAACATGCTATCCATTTGCTCATACACCTCCCCAATTACTGGTTGATCTGAATCTCCAAACTTGATCATGTAATAAATTGGTTTGGTGAATTGCAAAACATATTTAACCTGTGACCAAAAGTAACTGTCAAGAACAATGTCCTTGACTGCATTAGCACCATCTATGTCAGTGTTAATTTCATCCCATGATTTAGCACACACCAGATTAGTTAAAGCTTCTCTCACCTTCACTAGCCGCCTAAAGGTGAGGTAATAACTAGCAAATCTTGTCTTTGCAAGTTTAAGCAACTGCAACTTGGAGTAAGTGCCATAGAAGTAGTTTACCCTTGTATGCCCTGTGATGAATTTAATGAGTTGCTTCTCTCTGCTGTAAAGCTCAGTAATACACCCACATTCTTTGTGCTTCACAATATCATGCATCAAAAGGTTCAATGTGTGAACCAGGCACCCAGACCAAAAGATGTGTGGATAAGTACGCTAAATAATTTTTCCTGCTACCTTACAATTTGCTGCATTATCTGTGATCACTTGAACCACATTATTCGGACGAACATCTTTGATTGATTTCGATAGGAGATTTGCAATGTTTTGTGCAGATGCACTGATGGAGGAGGAGTCATGACATGTAATAAACACTGCACCCTAGAAGAAACACCAATAACATTTATCAAATGTTGGTTTCTAATATTTGTCCACCCATCTGATACAATGGATACCGCACAATCTACCCACTCATTTGTAAAATGTGTCAAAGGTCTTTCAACCTTAGCTTTTTCTCTTTCTAATAACATTGTTCTAGCTTTCTCATAGTTGGGGGCCTTGTATCCTTTTGGGGCTTCATTGATGGCCTTTACCATTTCATGCCAATAGGGAGAGCGAAGCACATTGAATGGTAGACCGCAAGCACAAAGAAAACGGACTATCTTTCCATCCACATCATCCCTCCCAGCAACATTAAGGAAATCCCATATTGTTCTTCTACCTCCATAGCTTGCAGAAGTACCATGAGGAGATGAGCTACCAAATTTATAGGTTGCACTTGATTCAGAATGAGTTTTTTGTTTCTTTTTTTTTGTTGTGCAGCCTCCTCTATTTGGATGTATTTTCTTCTTTGTTCAAATGAAATTTTTGGGCAAATTTGTACCCCACAGGACCCTTTTTATCATCACTGTCCAACACCCCACAAAGATGCCTCCTCACACGGGTATATGAACCACAATATGGTTTTCCTCCATGACAACCATGAGGGCACACAAATTTGTAAGTTCCACCACCCTTTCCCCCATCAAGTTTGGTCACATAGTTCCACAAGGGTGTTAATGCAGCTTTCCCATCTAGTGTTTCAGTTTCCCCTTCAAGTTCATCTTCTTCCTCTTCAAACCCTTCCTCCTCATCATACATTGGGTCACTCATATTGGGACCACTGTCCTCTTGTGCTTCTTCCCTTCTATTCCTACTCCCCCTTGCCATCATTAAAACCAAGAGTGGAATGATACATAGAAGCCAAAAAACACCATCTTGGAATATGGATATAGGTGGTGGACAACCTACAAGTAAAGGAGCAAGTAGAAACAATGGGAAAGAGTAGGAGAGGGAGGAGAAAAATACAAAAAAAAAGTGTCAAAAAAATAAGGGAGTTTGGGGTTTGAACTTACCTCTTTAGCTCTTGTAGATGAAGTCCTCCAAGCTCTTGCTCCAAGCTCCTCCTCCTTCTCCTAGCTCCTCCTCCTTCACTCCTCCAAGCTCTCCTCTCTTCTCTTCTCCAACTCTCATAAACTCAAAGTGAGAAAATAAGGAATGAATGGGGGCTTTATTCCCTTTATTCCTCACCCTAACCCAAGGTGGACCCACCCCCTTTATGCCTAGTCAACAAAAATTATAAAAAAAATTAAAAAAATCAAATTTATTTCTTTCGCACAACGTTTTTCTGGAAGCGTACGGGAAGCGTGCGCTTTTCCCTCCAAAGCGCCACGCTTTGTACGCCTGAAGCACGCTTCAGAGGTTCGGAATCGCGCTTCGGAGCCACGCTTTGGAAAATTCTAGGAAGCGACAAAATTAGGCGGAAGCACGCTTCCAAGGAAGCTTCTTAGACGCATCCGCACGGGACGCGCTTCGGGGCTTGGAACCGAGGGGGGGGAGCGCTTCCTGCAACATTGGATGAAACAGTCATGATCTCGGTGGATTGAGGTGCAGATTTCATCCATATATATGGAGATTTCATTGGTATGGTGAAGACCTCGCTGAAGGTGCAACAATGGTGTTGCAACAGTAATGAAGATCTCGGTGGTGCGGTAGTGATGGCCTTAGTGTTATCTTAGCAATGATGAAGAAGAGAATTGGTGTCTTGGTCTTGGAGTGGCTAAATAGGTTAAGGGTCATGGTCTTAGTATTCGTCAATTGGAATCTCTATAAGAAGAATTTGTGTGGGTTTTCCTCTCAAAGAGTGAGAGGTTTTGGCCTTGGCAGAAAGCCAACATCTTGTGTTTTTGTCTCTTTTGTTTTGGTAGCTATTTGATGAAATAAGAAACACACACTCTAATAATAACAAAGAGAAGATTGTGCTAATAAGAAAAAGTAAAAAGTGCCTCACAAATAGTTATCATCGAAAAGAAGAATCAATTAACTTGAATACCCTAGATTCTTCAACAATGCCCCGAAAGGATACAAGAGCACTAGGTATGCAAGGCTAGAACCGTGGGATTTGATCATGAAAAAGCCAAAATTGCAAATGATTTGGGTAAAATGACAAATTCTTGGAATGACTATGGTGTATCCATTGTATCTGAAGGTTGGACAAATGTAAAAGGCAAGCCATTGATAAGTGTTCGTGGCGTGTCCACTAGTGGTGCGATTTTCCTTTCAACATATGATTACTAAAAAAGGTTCAAGACCACCATCAACATTGTAGAATCATTACTTCAAACAATTGAAAGTTATGGGCCATACAATGTCATCCGAGTCATCACTGATAATGCTTCTAATTGTAAGGCAGCGAAAGTAATCATTGAGGATAAATACCCAAACATATTTTGGTTTGGGTGTTTCGTTCATGCAATGAACTTTTTGATGCATGATATTATAAAGAACAACAACCTCAATACAGATGGATTGGTGATTTGTAAAAATGAGGTAAGAGAGTGATACAATTTATTACACATCATAGCAATACCAATGGGCTTTTTTGCAGTCACTCAAGGTTGGAGCTGTCGAAGATTGCAAAGACTAGATTTGCTAGCTATTACCTCACCTTTAGGCTTCTTTTGAATGTAAGAGAGCCATTGGCTAGCATGGTATCAAGTTAACATTGATAGGTATTAAAGGACAAGGCTCCAACCACACTTGACAGGAAAGGTTTTGAAGAGGTGGAGGAGACTGCTCTTGATGGTCTGTTTTGGGCATGTGTGAGGGATGTTTTACAATACACCAAGCCCATTTATAACATGATTCATTTTGCAGATACGTATGCATCAATGATTGGAGAGGTGTATGAGTAGATGGATAACATGTTGGGGCAAATAGAAGATATTGTTCAACAAAAATATCCCAACTTGTATGATATTATTCGCAATTTTGTGTGTGCACGTTGGCATAAACTTAGTGTTCCACTACATGTCTTGGTGTACGTCTTTACGCCAAAATACTACTCTCCATCTTGGTTGGGAAAACCTGCACCCGTGGTTAGGGTTAGGAGCAAACCCCATACAAATCCATAGGTAAAAATTGGGTATATGACAACATTAGACAAGCTAGTCCCTGATAGGGAGGAGTCTGCTAGATTGCGTCTTGAATTAGGCAAATACTTCACTAGCATTGGACTGTTTGGTTCTTTGCATGCAATGGAAGATAGGGACACATTTGATGTTGTCACATGGTGGGACACGTATGGTGTATAGGGACTTTTGGCAAAATTGGCAAAGAAAGTGCTTTCGCAGGTTGTAAATACTTCTTCTGCTGAGAGGTGTTGGAGCACCTATAGCTTCATCCATAATGTGAGAAGAAACAACCTCAATAAAAACTGGGTAGAAAGCTTCATTTATGTGCACTACAACGTGAGGTTGTTGACACATTATTGTGACCGGGCTTGTGATGATACATCAAATATATATTAGGATGACAACCCAGAGGAAGATAATTTGGAGGATGGAGCTCTACATCTAGAAGAATTGGAAAGGGATATGCTTCTGTTTATCAGATCGGGGATAAGGATTGCAGGGTTTTACAACCCTCTACTTCTCTAATATATATATATATATATATATATAGATAAGGAAGGGGCAATAAATGAGTAGGGTGAATCAGGATCATATTTGTCTGTTATATAAGAATTGGAAAGGGAACTTTTGAAAGATGATGATGAAGCAACAACAACAACCATGCCACCCCCATCATCCATCACCTGTTCTTGAGTTCCACAATCTTTGCCTTTGCTACCGCCACCTCCTTCGACATCTACATCCTCACGTGGCGATCATGTGCCTTCTGGTTTTGGTTCTAGACATGGTCGTCCGACTATGCGGGAGGAGACTCCCAGTAGACTACCATGAGTTTCTCAGAAATTAGACATTTCTCGTGGCAAGGGCCACAAGAAGAAGTAGATAATAGATTTACTTGTCTTTTCTAGATTCTAGTAGTTTTTATAACTGTTGACTCTTTCATATTTATTATGATATTTTTAGTAAGCAATATATGATAATGAAGTTTGAAGTTGGCAATTATAACTCATTAGTAATGAATTATGAATATGATGCTTCGTGAAAGTTCACAGTTGAAACATTCATTTCATTTTTATGAGAGATTTTTCGGCGTAAATCACAAGATATTTCATTTGTCGACGCGTTTCGAACCAGCTAGTGTGGTTCATTGTCAGGACAAGTTGAATGAGCAGATCAGGCTTTTCATGTTAAATAGATAGAGCAGAAACTCCAACGGCTGAATTCCTTGACCAGGTAACGGCTATATAGATAACGTCTAGATTTGGTATGACCATTATATAATTAAAAAAATAACCTAGGTTAGTTAAATTCTTATTAAAATAAGAGTAAATGGATACTTTTTAACCAATTATAATTATGAATATATGTTTTAAAAATAAATTATAACCCAAAATAATTTAGGTTAATAGTTAGTTATAAAAATTATTATTAAATATATAAATATGCATAAATATCCATATATAATATTATTCACTTATAAGTCAAAGGGATTATTCCACAAACTAATAAATATTAATAATCTACTAAATTAATTTTAAATTTTAAATAATAGTTATTTAAATAAGTGGAGAGTAATTAGAGTAATTTAATTATAATTATGATATTAGAAATATATATATAAATAAATTATAAAATGAATTAATTTAAATTAAAAGTAAGTTATCCAAGTTGTTAAATTTAAATATTAGAAAAGTTAGAATGTGGCCCTTGCCATCAAGTCCAGTAGCTCGGCAGGTCCCCTGCAATGTAAACTCATTGAGAGCAATCCTATCACTCCTCGAATCTATGGTCTCCCTAAAATTCATAAGGAAGGAGCTCCCCTTAGGCCCATTGTCAACACCATTGGGGGTCCTACCTATCTTCTGGCGAAGTTCCTTGCCTTGAAGCTTAAACCCTTAGTTGGTCATACAAGGTCCTTTGTTGAAGACTCCACTTCATTTATCGAGGAGCTCAAGGACATTAAACTAGACTCTGAAGACACTCTAGTCAGTTTTGATGTGGTTTCCCTGTACACTTGCATACCTATAAATGAGGCTATGGAAGTAATCTACTGTCTAACCTATCCTGATACCCCTCAGTTAGTTGAAATCTGCCTCACGTCGACCTTTTTCTGTTTTGAAGGTGAGTTCTTTGAGCAAACCTGTGGGGTTGCCATGAGCTCACCCCTTTCCCCTGTTGTTGCGAATCGTTTTATGGAGGACTTTGAATCCAAGGCTCTCAACTCAGCCCATCTCCTGCCTAAACTTTGGAAAAGATATGTGGATGACACTAATGTCATCTGGTCTCATGGCCAAGAGGAGCTAGACCTCTTCTTCGAACATCTCAATAGTTAATCATCTGCCATTAAGTTCACCAAGGAGCAGGAAGTCGATGGCTGCCTCCCTTTCCTAGATATTCTTATGTCTAAGAATAGTGATGGTTCTCTCTCCCACCGGGTGTTTCGTAAGAAAACTCATACGGAGCAATATCTTCATGCTAGTTCCCACCATTTCCCTGCTCAGAAGTTGGGGGTTCTCAACACCCTTGCCACTCGTGCCTTAAGAATCTCCGATGATAAGAGCTTCGAGGAGGAGAAATCCCATCTCCTTAATGTCTTTGTTGAGAACGGTTATAGTAGGCGCTTGGGACATAAGGCTTTCCTATTAGCAGCTAAGAATTCGATTGCTAAAAGAGATAAGGAGAGGATTCCCGGGGTCCATCTTCCATTTGTTCAGGGAACTACGGACAGGATTGCGAGGATTCTTAAGAAGCATAATGTCCCCTCGACCTTTAGACCTCTCAATACCATTCGTAAGTCCCTAAGATCGGTGAAGGATCCTATCGACCCCAAGGACATGAAAGGGGTTTATATTATTCCTTGTTCTTGTGGGACCCCCTATATTGGTGAGACTGGTCGCTCCATTAATCAGAGGATTAGTGAGCACGCAGCTGACCTTAAGCATAGGAGAGTCAAGTCTTCCGCTTTAGCAGAGCATGTCGAGAAAACCAATCATCATGTCTACATTGAAGGCTAGTGTGATTGCCAGAGTGTTCCAATTCCATCACCAGAAATTTAGGGAAGTGCTCGAGATTGAGAAAAGGCTGAACAATCTCAATAGGGAGGATGGCTGGAAGGTCAGTAGTTGCTGGGTTCTAGCCCCTTCCTCCTAGTCGTGGTCTTTCTGCCTTCCCTTCCCTTTGTTTTCTCTCTTTGTCTTTTTTTGATTTTTTCCCTGGTTTCCTGTTTATTGGGGTCTTTGTTCCTTGAGGTTTTTTTTGTTTTTGTTTTTTAACTTATTTATTTCTATGTTGTTTTTAGTTTAAGGTTTTGTTGTAGCACTTATTCTTGCTGATAACTTCAAGTAATTGATCTTGAAATTATTCTTTGTTTATTTTTATCCATTAACTTTAATATTAAAAATTGTCTTTTTAACCCTTATATGACTCTATTATTTATATAGTTAACTAACTTTTAAATAACTAATGAATTGGAATTCTTTTATTTTATTTTAATCAATTTATCTTAATATATTGAACTATAAATAAACTGTCACTCATTTAAAAAATAATAATAATAATAATAATAATAATTAAAAATTTATAACTTGCTATTTATATATTACCCTAGCATTTATAACTTTTAACTAACTTTTCTAATATTTAAATTTGACAACTTGGATAACTTACTTTTAATTTAAATAATTTTGCGTATGTGGATGCATGTATTTGATAATACTGATAGCAAAATAAAATAAAGCCTGAAGTTTTGGTTTTGTGGCAATGCTCTGATGTCCTATTAGTAGCCACATTGCTTTCCCAGAACGGCAGGAGCTGTGGGCTGCATTCATGTTTCTTTGTTTTAGATGAGAAGTGAATGATGCAAGTAAATTGTAACCATTTTAAAGTTTATTATGGATGGTCTATGCATTGTCGTTCGATTAGCTTCATGAAAGAAAATATTGGACTTGCCTAAATGCTTTTTCATATATAATGCTGCCCACTAATGCTTCTGAGAGTTGGTGTCTAAATGCTTTTTCGTATATAATGCTGCCCACTAATGCTTACGAGAGTTGGTGTCTGATGGATTATCACTTACCATTTTCTTTTGCAGACCACAATATATAACTTCATTATATCAACATGTGGGAAGAGCAAGAATTCGGACTGTGCTATTCAGGTCATTGTATATACATTGAATGCAATGACAGATCATTAGATATTAGAGACTTTATCTATTGTATATGCATTTGGAATGTAGATCTTCCCTCACTATATTCTTTCAGGATTAGATAATGAACATAAAAATATGAAATATTATCCATCTTAAATTTACCACAGCATGCATCTGCATTTTGTTGGATAATTTATTTTCTTAGCAATTAACATTCACTTTCATTCTAACTAGTTAGAATGCCACACACACTACTACGTAGGGGCCTTAATCATTGGTGGAATTACCTAGATCGAGGAATTGAGGCCTAAACATACGTGGGAATGAGGATAGTAGTTTACCATGTTTATTGTTTTTCACTATATTATATCTTTGACAAATACTTCTATTTTTGGGTATATAAGATTTTGCTTTCTGATACTAAATTCAAAATGAAGGTTTTGGAGGAAATGAAGCGGTGTGGAGTAAAGCCAAGGGGACAAACATATATAGCACTTTTATCTGCTTGTGCATCTTGTGGCCGAGTTGATCGAGCGTATGTGGTTCAGCCAATCTACATGGATATATGCATTTAAATATATCTTTAGCATATATTTGTCTAATGGGTTCTTGATTTTATACATGAAGGACCATAATCTAAACAACAATTTCAAAGTTCTCTAACTATTTGCCTTGATGTGATGCTGTTTCTTATAAAATTACCATAGAGTGAATATCTAGCTCATTAGAAGAATGGTAACCATTTAGGGTGTAAATATGGATTTCATGTTTTTCTAGAACCAAATGAGTATCTTAAACTGAAATGCTAAGCTTGATTGTATTTACTATTATGGAAATCTCTTGTCTTCTCAGTGATGTGTTTATGTAATATCGACTTATGCTAAGCAATTACAATGTTAAAAGATCGAATTATTTATAGATTGATAAAGGCCTTGTTGGTAACTTTGATTATATATTCTTAATCAGGGATCACATAAAGCTGATGATGTCTTTTATGATGTAACAAACTTATGTCTGCACCCTGTAGACAATCACTTTATTCTATCTTTACTTTTTGAGGGATTTAGAATTTCAGATGTTACATGGGGCCTTTTAATCATGTGAAATGTGCCTAGTTTGAAAGAGTGAAGAATATCAAATTGAGACCTAAAATACCCTTTAAAGAAATAAGAGAGGTTCACAATTACTCTAAATGATATTCTGATTACATAAAGAAGTAGGAAATGGAATCAAATGCCAGTCTTAGCAGAAAAAACATATTCAAACATGTCCAAGGCTGTGAACCTTTGTCAAATGATGTTTCGCCAGAAAGCCTACTTGCAAGAAATGATACATTTGTTTTGTGATTGTTGTTGACTGGGACATTGTGTGTAAACCCAAATTGAATCAGATGCAGGCATATGGTGTGATTAGTGCTGCTTAGTGACTAGTGTGATGGTGGCCAGTGCACTAATCCGTTATGATCAAGCACCATTGTGTTGATTGGGTCCACTTGAAGCATGTGTAACATTGACTTATTGAGTTGTTAGGCTGAGTTATGTGGACATTGAGTGGCTTGTGGGAGCACTCTTGGGATTTTGGTATTTGAACCTAAACCTATATATGAGAGGATTTAGCGTCATTTCAATCAAGATGTAAGGCAAGCATCATGGTAAGATGATATTGTAAGGCTTGCTTTAGTTAAGTGATCTTGTGCTTATTGAATATTCGGGTATCAAGGATACCCAAACCTTATCTTTGACTCTTGGCATTCTTGAGTTGGATTGTTTCTTGTTTTACTGTTGACTCTTTGGTTAGAGATTAATTCTATTATGAGATATCATTTTTGGGATTTTCTGCATAGAGTAAGTCATTAATCTATGACCTGTATCCATGAGTATTAATAACAATTGACGAATTTCTCATTATTTTGAATAGTCCACTTAGCAGTCATTGCATTGATTGATGCTCACAGAGTTGAAGAAGTGGGATTGAAACTAGTGAAACAGATTTTATAACATCAATCATCACCTTCGAGGTCCAGTTAGTAGTCATTGCATCGATTGATGCTCACAGGGCTGAAGAAGCGGGATTGAAACTAATGAAATGAATTTTATAACATTGATCATCACCTTCGAGTTCCACATAGCATTCATTGCATCGATTGATGCTCACATGGGTGATGAAGTGCGATTGAAACTTGTGAAACAAATTTTATAACATCAATCATCACCTTTGAGGCTTGTACTTGGTAACTAGGACTTCTTGGAAGGTCACCCACTCCAAGCCTCCTTAGGCTCAAGTGCTTAAGGTGCAATCCTTGCTAAGGTTTTGCAAATTGGGTAACAAGCTAAGTGGCTTTGATTGTAGGGAAATCTCCATAGTTAAAGGCATTTCAGCTAGAGGAGTCTTGGAATGGGTTACTTCTCAGGAAGTCTTGGTTCCTGAGTTCAAGCCCTAAAATGAAGAATTTACACAACAATATTGGAGCAAGACAAGAATTTAATAATAATGCACATGAGCCGACTCTTATTCAATATCAAAACACATAGTTAAACATAAAAACAAGCTCCTTGTGAAACAACTAACCCCTATAATGATTCAACAAACATACCTAAATTCACTCACAAATGATTATCTCAAAATTTAATTATCCCTACAAGATATGAGCACACTAGCAATTTCAACAAACCCTCTAATCTAGACTAATGATAATACAAATGAATCATTTGGGAAGATTGCAAGATCATTTCTAAATTTGTAGAACTTGTTCTTTCGTAGTGTCTTGGTGAAAATATTTTCATCTTGCTTTTTTGTACTGATGTACATTATCTCAAACACACCTTCTTGAACCAAATTTCAAACAAAATGACACTGCATATCTATATGCTTAGTCTTGTTGTAGAACACTAGATTCTTAGCCATCTTATTAGCACTTTGATTATCACAAATCAACTGTGTCGATTGTTCTTGCTATTCATGTAGATCTTGCAAAATTCTTCTTAACCAAATTGCTTCACATGCTGTTGTAGTTGCGGCTTTATACTCACTTTTTCCAAGTAAAGTGAAACTATAGGTTGCTTTTTAGTACTTGAAGCAATTGTTGTTCAACTTGTGCTGAATGTATAACTTGAAATAGGATTTTTGCCATCCATACAACTTGCCCCATTTGAATCTATGGAGCTAGTCAAGGCCAAATCCTTTGTCAATCTGTGTACCAAACCACAACCAATTGTATGATGTAGATACCTTAAAATGTATCTCCCTTAGTTATTTTCTAACATATCTCGCCAGGATTTGACATAAATCTTGAAACAATGCTGATTACAAAAGCTATATCTAGTTGATCTATAGTTAGGTAGATCAAATTTCCAACCAATTGACGATATAAAGTATTATCAATTGGATTGGAGTCATCATTCTTGTTTAACTCGAACTCAATTTTCAGTGGAGTTGTGAGTGGCTTGACATTCATCATATTGAACTTCTTTAGAATATCCCAAAAATATTTTTCAGGTGACATAATAATTGTTGGAAATGTAACTAGTGTTGGCCTTCATAATGTAATTCAAATGTACTTTTGTATTAATTATATTAATTATTATTATTTTATTTCTAGTCAAATCATGTTCTTCATGCTTATTTATTGAGTCAAAATCTATTAAGATTGGCAACTAGGGCCAAACTCCTCTTTGGACAACTCATTTGATGGAAATGATTATTGCATTGAATTTCTCTTTTCGAAAAAACCAAAATCGACCTAAAGATCATCAAATTTGGATAAGTAGAAATGTGTTTTTGAATTTATGCCCTCACATGTGCAAATTGTCAAGGTCGGCCACATCATCATGTAGGCTTATGAAGCCCAAGAGACATGTCACTTCACCCTCAATGATTTGTATAAATAAGAGAGACCTCCAACACCTATTGGCATTTCACTCACTCACAAAATCATCTCTCTCCTTCTCTGATTGGTTCATATAACTTATTGGTACAAATCGCAGTGGCAGTGGGACAAATTGCAAGACCAATTATAGGGTCGAAATTTCAGACATTGTTGCAGGTTTGACCAACGTTGACCAAGGGTGGTTTGATCTCCTTTGATTGTGGTTTTTGTGCTAGAATTTCGTTTTTGGCAGGCCGCATCTATTGGTACAGGAACCGAGGAATTTTGTTGACTTTGACATAGACCAATTGCAGGGTTGACCATAGACCCGACTGTAGAGTTGACTGCAGAGTTTGACCAAGTTTGACCACTATTTTCATGACTGTTTTGGGCTGCCTTTGAGCACCTTTGAAGGCCGAGTTTGACTAGGTATGACCAAGTTGCATTGAGGATAGTTTACTGCTACTTTAACATGCTATCGACTTTCTGGTTAGGGTAGATTTTGACTGCTGTTGACTGCAGTTTTGACAGGGCTGTTTTGACTTTGATTTGGCAAGTCAATTTTGACTTTTGTACTCTCTCTCTCTGCTAAACATTTTGATATAATAATAAGAAGAATTGATCAAAGGGTTTTCCCCATCTTGGGGTTTTTCCTTGGCATTCGCCAAAACTGATGTCCTCTTGTCTTGGCTTGTCTTCTGCATTTATGTTTGATGTTCTTTCATCAGTAACTGTCATATGATAATGGTTAATGTGATTGCTAATGGACTAATGGAATTAATAATGGGCTAAACATTAACATGGTATCAACGTTTAGGTGAGGACAAGCGCAAGCAAGAGTTAAAGCAATCACTAGAAGGTTTGTTGGCAATTCTCTGTGCCTCCTTCCACTTCAAAGATCAGACATCTCGAAGTATTGATCTATGTTGCTAGTCCTAGCAACGAAAGAAGATCACCACAATTCAAGGCTTCATAGACCAAGCTCTTTGTCAAATTCTGGGCAAAATCACTGTGTCTAGGCTGAAATTTGAAGAGTAGGTGGATGTGCAAAATTTTCTTGCGAAATTTTATTTTTGCGACCACGACTGGTTGAGCAAGATCGAAGGGTTCTTTTCGGGGTCTCGGTTGGGTTCATATCAATGTTTTAGAACGCCGACTTCAGTTCGGAAATGGTTAGGGTCGAATCCCACTTCGATTCGGTATCGACTCAGCCGGTTTGATTTCAATGACTCGGTTGTTGTAAAAAATACATTAAATATATATATATATATATATATTTATAAAAAACATAATTTTGTAGATTTTCATTCATGTTTCCAAAAACAAAAGCTTTAGAATATAGAGAGAAGACAACATATGATCAAAGTAGGCTCATGAATATATCCATTATATCAAAATGGCACCTAGTGCACTGTCCAATACAAAGTTCATTCTTAGCCACCAATGCCAGGATTCTTTTCTGTCTCAGCCTAAGGACAATCACTAGACTACAACAAAAATAATACCAATTCTCTGCCCCTAATGAAGTCTCAAAACCCTTGGTTTAATTCTGGTCAAGCTCTAGAACAATAAGAGGTAAATATGTATTTATTAGTCCATTGCTAGAACGTTTGCCTTTTTAAAAACATTGTATGGCTCAATGGATTGTTTCAATTTTCTAATTCATGCCACTAGGATAACCATACTTCGGCCTTGTAATTTTTAAAACTTTCTCACAGTGATAGATTACTTTAGGGCTATAAATATGCAATAAACAACAACCCAACCATTGATATGTAGGAGGCGGAACAACTTTTGACAAATATGCTTCAGGACTTTGTCAAAGAGCTGAGCGGGCCGAGTTGTTACCGAGCCTGCCGAGTCATTACCGAGTTGGCCGAGTTGTTACTGAGTCGACCCGGCCAGGCATTGGCTCAGTCTGACTCCGACTCAGCTGTTTTTTAAAACAATGGTTCATATTTATTATTGGAAAAGTCATTTGGTCTCTTTGCAGCTATCACACAAAGACTCTGAAATTGTTTGCATGAGTTATCTTAGAAGCAGTGTACGGCCTTATGGAGCAACAAATTGAGGATTTATGATGTCTTTTCTTTGTTTAGGATTTTGATATTGACTTGGCATTTGTTGTTTCATCCTACAGGAGTAAGGCCATTTTTGAGCCCTCGATTTGTATCAAAATGGATCCGATCTCTCTGAAATAAATCTTGGGTCTCTGGGCATGCACAAATCAGATGTGGTGGCAAGGTTCTGAATTATTGGTTAAGGGTTCACTTGTGTTGATTTATTGTTCCAGATACCTTTCATCAATACATGAATCCTTTTCATATGCTCTGCGATAAGATATAACTCGAGTGGTTCATCCATTTGTTATGATCCAAACAAAGTTGTGAATGAAAAGTGAATTTGCATTCAAGGAAGAACATCGCTGGACAGTGCCACACCCAGATTTCATCTGCAAAGCATTCTTTGCAATCTTTGTTCTTTGTAAGCTTGGTCACATTTAAGAAGTTCGCTGGAATTTGATTGCTGCAGAAACATTGACTGACTCATTATACTTGCGGCCTTAATGACTAATCCTTGAAGGTGTGATCTCTGCAGTTCGAAGTTGGTTTCAAAGTTGGATGATTGATGCAACCCTATTATGTGATATTCCCACTTAGCAATATTGCTAAGGAAAATATCAATCTTGCCCAATTTTGTCTTATTTCATGTTTTCACTTAACAAATGTGGGTTCAGAGGTCCCACATGAATTTCGGGATTAAGTGGGGGCCCAAACATTAGGAAGGAAGGGAAATATTTCGGCTCTAGTGGAGTATGGAGGCCACCCCATGGAGAATTACGATCCACATGTGAAAGACACTCTCATTGAAGCAAAGTTGGTGGGGAAAGTCGAGCTGGGCTCACATGGGCAACTTGGAGGCTATATGATAAATAGAGCAAGAGGCACTCATTTTGGTCATTCATTCATCTATACAGAAATTGTGTCTTTGACATAGCATACTTGAGCTGAAACCAAGTTTGCAGTGTTGTTTAGCACACGAGTGTCTCCGCGCAGAGATCTCAACCCTTACTTTGGTGGACTTCGAGTGCTAGCCCAAGGAGGGGGTCCTACCTATACCAGTTCATACCATCAGTAGGGAGTGGGAGTTTGTGGAGAGAATTGGCAACAACAATACAGGGACTGTGCAACTCTTGGAGGAGGCATGCTTGGAGGTTGTGGAGTGAAGGGAGTTAGGGGCTGAAAGTTGAGGTGGAGTACAGGGAAGTGTTGTGGGGACTTTTCCAACATTTTGGCGGAGCAACAAACACAATGTTTGCTACAGGTTGCATCTTTTGCTTGTGGGGGAGGGCCAAGCATTGGGGGGTCAATTTTGGAGCGTCAAGGAGAGGCCACGATTAATTTGGCAGATTTGAGGGGTCAAACAGGGGTCCCAACTCAACCAACAACTAGAGGAGCTAGGGGAAAATTGGGCCAAAATTCCAAGGTCAACATTTGGCCAATTCCTTCGTGGGTTATTGGTGGAGATCTCGGGGTTAATTTCCTAGAAATTTCTGAGCACCTCATGAGGCCCTAGTAGCAATTCTTTGCAGCCAACAACGTATTTTCTGGGTAGTTTCAGTGCAGAGCCAGGAGAGAGCAGTAGCAGATTTGAGAGGGATTTCTTATTGTTCATTTGGGCTTTAGCTAGCTTGCCTTGAACAAGCCCAAGTGCACTCTTTCCAACACCTCATTGTACCCTCTCCTTATTATATAAAATGGCTCAGTAGTGCAGATTCTGGTGAAATTTCATGGTTTGACTCATGTGTTTGATTTTCGTGGTTTAATGTCTATGTTTGCTTTGTTATTTACTGTAAAAATTCCCTAGAAATATTATAGTGGTATCATAGCCATAATCTTGGTTCAGCCTGTGGGAAACCATTTGTTTTATGACAAGACCATAATAAAAAGCTAAGAAATCATGGGATCTAAAGAAAGATTAGAATTAAACAACATGGCAGTAACCTTGAATGAGGTGATTAGGATGCAACAAATGATGAATGAGGTGATTAGGATGCAACACATGATGATTGATGAGGGGGAGAAGTTGATTCATTCTGCAATTGGGAATTAGGACCATTCTCAATTATGCAACAAATCCACTATGCCCAAAATTATGGGTAATGCATCAAGATGACAAGACATGATTGCAATTGATGTGGAGTTATTGGAAGCAAATTGGAGGGCATGCCAATCATTGGGTCATGGCATTCAGGCATCCCTCTCTTTTTGGGAGTTTTGTGAACTAAGAGGCATGCACAAACCAATGGAGATTCAATGGAATTATGCTGGGATGATGAGGAGGATTAAGGAAGAGGATGAGAGATTAGTTGAAGGGTCCATGGTTGGCAAGGAGACAGTTGGGCATACACTTGTTGATGAGATGCCATCCGTTGTTGAGGTATCCATTGATGAGGTATCTCGGGTTGTGACTGAGTTCTCAGATGATAGTAGTGCACCACAAGTTTATGAGGTGTCGAGAGACATCTCATTTGTTGATGAGGAGCCAATAGGTACAGAAGCATCTAGATCTATGACAGAGTTGTCAGACGAAAGTCACCTACAACTGACTGGTGAGCATGTCTTGCATGTTAGGTTGTCTATGAAGGAGCAGCCGAAGGCTCGTGTTGAGTCCATGATGGAGGAGGATGTATAATCATCCTTTGGGCTAGCCATTCATGAGGGGCAACATAGAGACCACACAATGGGATTTCAACACAGTTCGCTTCAAAGGCACACTGATGGGATCTACAACGTTATTAACCCACCCTTATGCATTGGGTTGAGGGAGGCAGAGTTGTCTAGACACACCGGAGGGGATGACCAGGTTAGCAACATTGTTGGGTCACCTTTGCCCATTAGAGAGAGGGAGACAAACCTACCTAGTCAGATGTCATGTGTTAACCTAGATAGCTGGATAAGACGATCAGAGTTGCACAAGGTGCAACGTCTGCATGTCGGGGTTGGTTTATGTGCAGGAGTTCATGCATTTGATCCCTCTCTTGGGGTTGGATGGCTAGAGATTCTGAGTTGGTACTTGGTGGAGTGGACTGGACTCATGGAGATGGTCATAGTCTGGAGTAAAGCTCAGTGGGAGCTCTTAGACACCGAGGGCACTAAAGGCGCAGGTTGGCATTGGGATTCAGGTGGAGCTCCCTATTTGATATCAGACATGAGGGATGGCTATGGCATTGTTGAGGTACTCGACCCAGTGACGGAGCACGTACATTCCCTAGGGGAATTCCAGTCGGTATTAGCAGACAAGTAGTTTGTGAGTAAGCTCCATGGATTGTATTGGCATGGTGGTTGTGCATCGAGTCACAAGATGATTAGCATTCTTTAGCAGGAGCTGGTAGGAGGAGGTGGCATGGGTAGGCCACTAGACTGGGCATTGTATGGAGATGATGTTCTCCCACTGGGGTATTGGGAACAAGAGTCACCGAGAATCGACACAACAGAGATATCCCCTCTAGCAGGTGTGGTGTTAGGCTGCTCAGGTTTACCAGGGCAGATGAGGAGGTGTAGATCACTTCGTGGCAGGTGTACTTAGAGCATGGTGGTTGCACGGGCACATATGGTATTCCCTATGGTACATGGGGGCATGGCATTGAGCGTTGTTAACCAGGGGTGCATGGAGTTATGCCACAGAGTTCAGTGGAATGCAGAGGTGTGTAGGGGTACGTACTTGTGTGTAACCGAGCAAGATGATGCACAACAGGTTGTTAGAGTATTGTCACTAGAGAGATATCCTAACGAGGGCATTAGGCACACCACTGGGTTTGGCACACTCAGGGGTTTGGTTGGTTGATTGGACTTTCTGCTTCGTGGTGAGGGGGATCAGGATAGGGGATGACCTAGTTCACCCTTGGTTTGACATGTGGGGGAGCGTTAAAGCCTTGATCACAAGGCAAGGTTGGTTTTCCTTGTTATCACTATAGATCAGGGTGAGTGTTGGATGGGTAGAAGGTGACATCATGGAGGTGCTTGGTCCGGATGTGTTGGCACTTCATAGATGTTTTTCTGTCAGGTCCCAAGAGGGGTGGATACAACTTGAGCATGAGGGGCAGACTACCTGTTGATTTGGGGTAGCATCGGATGTGCTCTAGCCATGAAAATTGGTGGAGAGGCTAAAGCACATGAGATTTCCAAGACCCAGAAATCGTTTGGTGAAATTCCACCCAGTTAAGGAGATATTAAAATAATTAATATTTTTAATGGGTTCCTAAGTGTAAACTTATGAAAATAAAAATATTAATGGGTATTAATATAAAACTGGGTGAGAAGGTTCTAAATGACATGAATCAAGCCAAATTTAATCTTAGCCATTGATTAGAGATGTCATCTCGATCGTTGAAGACTCAACAAAAAAAGTATAAGAGGAGGCTTGAGGGTCAGTTGGAGATACAGCAAGTTGATTAGTTAGTTCGATTTTCTGGAGCGGGGTTTGTTGAGAGAAATCGAACCAGTGATCAGAGTTGCAGTGAGGGGCAGTGAGTGCATAATAGAAAGGCAGAGATAGTGCGAAAGACAAGCGTAGAGGTAGAGAGGCAGACACAGAGCTTGTAGGAGCCACACAGAGGGCTAGAGTGGCTGCAGAGAGGGACAAAGGGCCTACGTGGGTGGCGCAGAGGGCCAGGGAGCCAACGCAAAGCATCTGTAGTCTGATGCAGGGGGTTCTAGGCTGACGCAGAGGCCAGGAGGGTTGAGGCAGAGCCTTAGAGAGGTGTTGGAGAGACTTTCATGGAGTAGACTTGCCGAATATATGCTCCGAAGAGAGGTATTACTGTCAGATTGATTTCTCTGTCGGGTGAGCCAGTTTGGCACGTAGTTGTACTCAAGAAAAGCTGCTTAATAATAAAACCCTCAGAACTGTTGCACCGGTTTTCCCAAGTTGGGTTTTTTCGTGAACGATTATCCAAAAATAATGGTGTCCCTTGTTTCTTGTCTATTTCTTTCAGTTGTTGATCGGTAGATGGTTGAGACTGCACTTGTGTTTATTTTCAATATTTATATGGTTAAATAACTTGTTAAGTAATTAAATAAGTAGGTGAAATAAACCAGATAGTGAAGGAAGAATTTCTAATGGGTTAGACTTAGAAATTCCAACACTACTAGGATCAAAGTTGCGGAATGACAACATAGTGGCACTCTTTTTAGACTAGCATGGGATCTGAGCATCATAAGACTTGGCAGTACAACTACTCTTGGGGATGAGCTGATTTCTACAGGGGAAGATCATTCAGATCTTCCATTGGGCTTTGGTGACTCGCTGATGGCATGGGGGACTTCATTAACATAGAAGGTGGGTCAACAGGATGATATTAGGAAAAGCTCATGTGAGCAAGACACTATCTTTGCAAGGATTGAGTGGTATCTTTGAGAGTATACACTTGGAGTGCATGGGATGGCCTATGTGGTTTGATAACTTCACGAGGAGTTGGGCATAGTGCCACATTATCATGATCCCCTACTCGTTGATGGTATGCAGGGTACTTCTGGTACTTATACCGGGCAAGATAATGAGTGGAGCGAGGGGAGCTTCACGCGGGACAAGATGGCTTGGGATCCTGGTATTGAGGGATTCTTTCATGTCAGGACAATGCAGAGGTCAGGGATGAATCAGTGGCACATCTGGACCCTAGCACATTTTTGTAGTGACAACGGAGAGCAGCAACTAGAGAGAGTGTTGTTCAGTAGTTGCTTGAGGACAAGTAATGTTTTGGCAGGGAGGACTATGATATTCCCACTTAGCAATATTGCTAAGGGAAATGTCAATCTGGCCCAATTTTGTATTATTTCATGTTTGCACTTAGGAAATATGGGTTCAGAGGTCCCACATGAATTTTGGGATTAAATGGGGGCCCAAACATTAGGAAGGAAGGGAATATTGCGGTTCTAGTGGAGCGTGGGTCTACACCATGGATAATTACGACCTACATGTGGAAGACACTCTCATTGGAGCGAAGTTGGTGGGGAAAGTCGCGCTGGGGCCACATGGGCATCTTGGAGGCTCTTTGATAAATAGAGCAAGAGGCACTCATTTTAGTCATTCATTCATCTATTCAGAAATTGTATCTTTAACATAGCATGCTTGGGCTAAAGCCAAGTTTGTTGTGTTGTTTAGCGCACGAGTGTCTCTGTGCAGAGAACTCAACCCTTACTTCGGTGGACTTCGAGTGCCAGCCCAAGGAGGGAGTCCTACCTATACCAATTCGTACCAGCAGTAGGGAGTGTGAGTTTGTGGAGAGAATTGGCAGCAACAATACTGGGACTACACAACTCTTGGAGAAGGCACGCTTGGAGGTTGTGGAGTTAAGGGAGTTAGGGGCTGAAACTTGAAGTGGGGTTCGAGGAATTGTTGTGGGGGATTTTCCAACATTTTGGTTGAGCAACAAACACAACATTGGGGGTCAATTTTGGAGCGTCAAAACTAGGACAAATCCTTTCTGGGGTTTTTTGGGTTTATTGAGGAGAGGCCAATATTAATTTGGCATAATTTTCTGGGCAGATTTGAGCAGTCAAACACGAGTCCCAACTCAACCCTGCAACTAGAGGGGCTGGGGGAAAATTGGGCCGAAATTCCAAGGTCAACATTTGGCCAATTCCTTCGTGGGTTTTTGTGGGTTATTGGTGGAGATGTTGGGGTTAAATTCCCGGAATTTTTTGAGCACCCGAGGAGGCCCTAATAGAAATTCTTTGAAGTTTGAAGCCAACAACATATTTTCTGGGTAGTTTCAGCGCAAAGCCAGGAGAGAGCAGTAGCAGATTTGAGAGGGATTCTTATTGTTCATTTGGGCACTCTTTCCAGCACCTCATTGTACCCTCTCCTTATTATAATAAAATGGCTCAACAACACAGATTTTGGTGAAATTTCATGCTCTGACTCATGTGTTTGATTTTCATGGTTTAATGTCATGTTTGCTTTGTTATTTACTGTAAAAATTCCCTAGGAATATTACATATTACAAGTAGAACTCTTGTGTAGAAAGGTTTGGGACAAATCTGGTGATAATCTGCTTCCATATTATGGTCTGCATGAAAGTTTAAACTGTGAACGAGTGGATTATCACAGTGAGAGGAAGATCAGTGTGTACCTGAATCTACAACATAATCTATATTCTAAACGAAGCCTATAGCATGGAGGTGGTTTAAGTCCAACATGAATGAACTTGCCTAATTTGAGGTCAATGTGTAAGGCACTTCTGAGCATTTTATATAAATTCTGTTATAGGGCATCATGGTTGTACATACGCTGTTTTGATCATACTCAGAACAGATCTAAGTCTGTTGCGACCTCTTCTTGTCAATACAGATGCTATTATGAAACACCTAAAGTCATAAATTCTCAGGAGTTAAAGAAATATTGCCTTACGGAGTTAAAGAACACAATGATCCTTGTAGCCATACTACTCACTGGCACTAGCTAGTGCTGGAAAGGTCAGATGCATATGCATAAGGTGCCTGCCAACCAATGAAGAGGTGTAAATCTTCTGGAGTAAAGGAACAAACCTGAGAGTGCTCTATGATGGTCTTGAAGTCTTGAATGCTAAAGATCCTCTAACTTCAGCGTTGAGAAATGTCATTGAATTTTGTAGTGTCTTAAATCCCAATGGCACAATGATAAACCTAGTAGCAACCACCAATCCTAAAGTAGTAATTGTTCTGAACTTTCTCCCATCTTCATTAGTTTTGTTTCCAATAAGTCTGAATCTCTTGAAGTGTCATAACTGAGATAGAATATGTGTTAATGTTGAATGTAAATGATATTTGTGGATGTTTCCTTTGGAAAGGATTTCAGTGTTTTCCTCGTGAAGTTTACAGCTCTACTCTGAGCTTTCTATAGATTAAAGTCTGAAGCCCTAATCAAAGTTCAAAAACAGTTAAAAGAACTCTCTTCAAAGAGGACAGTGTGAAGATGCCTAGCAACTGATGAAACCTTGTTGAAAAGATTAGTAGCAGTCATTTATATCCTTATATAGCAGCTGAAGCAATGGAAGTTCATGTTGTCACCTTTGGGTACCCTTGGAAGTCTGACAGTTGGGAGAAGAAGTGCATGCTGCTTTGAAGTAGTTCCTTGTAAGTTGTAAAAACCCTTATGAGCAAGAAGACAGAGGTGCCTTGAAGAAAGTGCATATCTTAACAAGCACGATAAGCAAAAGACCCTGTTTTTGGCATCTTCGAAAAATGATCTTGATGCCTGAATGCGAAATCACGGATTGGGTAATTCAATGCGTTGGTTGCAGTCATCTAGTAATGAAGGATAATGCAGATGTTTTGGGACAATCTCATGGGAGGATATCTTCACTCTGGTTGAAGGACCATGATGATTCTTCAAAGTTTACTCTTTGATCTGAAGCAAGCTTCCTAGAAGTTTGTTGTTAAGTCTCATCCCTTGCATGGGAAGCTCATGATTGAAATCTATATGATCACGTGAAGCGAGGTTTCAGAGGGAGCTATAGAATCCCTGGCAGTATGACCTGATGACTCTTGAGTCTTCTTGCCCGATGCTTATTGATGAAGGCAAGTCATGGTAGCTGATTATGATTATGATGACTTTGATGATGCCTTGATATATCCCGGTTACTTGAGAGGCTGCATGGAAGCTGCATGATTATGATTGATGACTTTGGAACATGGACCTAAGGGTCTATAGCAGGAAAAGGGACAAGTTATGTGTGGCTCGATGATTATGTTTTGGGAAGGTCACTTTCTCTATATTTAGAGGGAGTTTTGGACAAGCCATGTTGATTGCATTGTAAAGATGCATCTATTGATGATGTTTGATTAGTGACTCTCTCGTTTATCAATGTAAGAGGGAGTTGACTTTTAAAGTCAAGATGGAAGACCTAGCCCTGATGCACTATTTCATGCACTTAAAGGTAGGATGAGATGGGGATGTTGTTGGTCTGCATATGTATATCTCGTGGGATCCCTGGTGTTCTTGATAAACACCCTATCAGTGATATGCCTTGCTATGAAGAGTCTGAGTCGACCTATGGATGAGCCTCATATATTGGATAACTGCTTATTGACATATCTCTAATCTCTATGATTTTATTATCTATAATATGAGGTACACTATTGGAATCTGATTCCATGAATATTGTGATGCTGGCACAGTTGGCAATGTGATGGATGGAAAGAGCACATCTAGTGCTATATCTTTTGATTTGGTTGCTCTGGAAGCACTATTGAGGCCGAATGTATATAGTAGCATGGCTTATTATGAAGCCAGTTGGTTGAGGAAGCTCTTCAGTGAGCCATTTGAGCACGTGCTGGTAACCACCGTTGTATATTGCGATATTCTTGAGTGGGATTCATTTTTCAAAGAATCCATGTTCCATGACAGCCCAGAGTATTGGGTATTGTTTTATTTTGGAATGGTACAGTGGAGAGCTACCAAGCTCCATCACTGTTGGTTGGATAAGCAAATTACTGTCATCCTTACATAGCCTCTTGTTATGGTCAAGATTATCTTTCTTCAAAGAGAGGTTGGGAGTCGTGGATAGACCCTATTATGAGGGTCCCGTTTGAATATTGAGCTCTGGGAGCTCCTGGGGGCCTGGGATACTTCTTAGAGCTATGTGCGACCATAGGGTGAGTGGTTCACCTTCCCCTATAGGTACACTGTGTATAGGGTGAGTGGTTCACCTTCCCTTGTGATACTCCATGATGATATATGAGAGCATAGGGTGAGTGGTTCACCTTCCTTTATAGTTGATGATATATGCATAGGATGAGTGGTTCACCTTCTCTTGCGGATACCCCAGTGAGAGATGCATATAGGCATCTATCGGGTGTCACATGTGGACATTTCGGGCGGACGTGGTTCATCCTTCCCCCACATGTAGGTTGCTCGTTCCCTACAATCGATGGTTGACATGTCGGTGGGACGTGGTTCTTCCTTTCCCCACGTGTAGTATCCTTCCTAAGATTGTTGGTTAGCATGCATGTAAGACGTGGTTCATCCTTTCCCTACTCTTGTTGGTTTGCATGCACGTAGGATGTGGTTTATCCTTTCCCTCCGATGGTTGTGACATGTGACTGTAGGATGTGGTTTATCCTTTCCCTACTTGTGGTTGTGAGGAGGATATGATTTATTCTTTCCTGACTGTTGCCCCAGCATGATCCTACCCATGTAGACCAAGATACATGGGAAGTACCTCTCATCTGGCCAATGAGTTCAGAAAAGTGGATAGGGACCATAACACTAGAAATGGATGCATCGTGTACTGACATACTCCCTATGTCTAGGATGCATGGTGTTCAACAACTTGATCTGGGACCAAGTTTGATTGGGGTTCTACCCTTGGACTGACTTTTATTAGTGGAGAGTGGCAAGGTCTTGTGACTCACTCTCGATCAATTCTTCTTCATTATTATATCATTGTTCAGCAGATTTGCGAAGAGATGTAGAGATGGTTCATGATGACAGGATGGCATGATGGATTGGCAGGTGGAATTCTCCCTAGTTGAGAGGGAGTGTTAAAGTTGGCAACTAGGGGCAAATTCCAATTTGGACAACTCATTTGATGGAGCTGATTATTGCATTGAACTCCCCTTTTCGAGAAGACCAAATCGACCTAAAGATCATCAAATTTGGAGAAGCAGAAATGTGTTTTTGAATTTATGCCCTCACATGTGCAGATTGTTAAGGTCGGCCACATCATCATGTAGGCTCATGAAGCCCAAGAGACATGTCACTTCACCCTCAACGATTTGTATAAATAAGAGAGACTTCCAACCTCATTTGGCACTTACTCACTCACTCACACAATTATCTCTTTCATTCTCTGATTGGTTCGTACAACTTATTGGGCGTATCTTTTCCTCACACACGTGGCAACAAAGGGACAAATTGCAAGATGAATTATAGGGCTGAAATTGCAGAGATTGTTGCAAGTTTGACCAACATTGACTAGGGGTGGTTTTGTTGAGAAATCAATGCTAGGAGTATATAGGGTTTGATTCCTCTTTCTTGACAATGACTTGTGAATTGTGTTGGCTTCTTTTACTTCTTAATTAATTTATCTTTCATCAAGCAATTACCAAATTATATGTGTATGAAGATCACAAGAAAAAGAGACACAAGATGTAGGCACTCAGCCAGGGCAAAACGCCTATAAGGGGAAAACCTAGTCACAAACTCTTCCTTTAGTAGATTCAAGTCAAGATGAGACACTTCCAGACTTCTTAGACCTAGACAAAGACCTCCTCCAACCACCAAGTCAACCTTTCCTCCTTGTAGATGTCCTTTGCTCAACCTTCCAAGTGTTAGCTCTTCAAGGTGCAACGTCAAATCATAATTTCGGCACCTAGCTTCAAAACTTCAACCCTGCAACATAAAGAGAATTTTGACTCTAGCTTCAACCCAGTATCTTCGCATGTGTGAGAGAAAGGTAGCCCAAAAAACTCTATTTTCTTCTTTGCAACTTCTCTCCTGCTTCTTTAGCAACTTCGCACACTTTTCCAACTATTGCTTCTTAGAGATTGAACTTGATGATGCTTTCCAAATGAAGTCAAGTTGCTTAATAGATAGGCTTCTTGTGAGGTTGAATTGCCCTAATCCAAGCTGACTTGTTGAGGGCAGGGTTGACTTGTTGTGGAGGTGACAAATTACCTTTTTGACTCAAAATACAAAAGCCCAAGAAGGGTCTAATAAAAATGACAATGACTCTAATGAGTCAAGACAAAACATAGAAGCCTTCAATGGATGATTTGACCTAGAAAACATTGATCCAATCATGAAACCCATGCTTTAATAAGTCAACTACATTAATAATAAAATTTATTTTTGATAAGTACAATTATGAAGACCAAAACTAGTTACATTCTTCAACGCTCCCTCTTAACTAGGGAGGTATTCATAATTACATACATATAAGAGTACATGAAATATTTTCAAAATGAAATGAACTATTGAAATATTCATAATGGAAAATTTACAGTGATAACAAGCAAATATAGCGCATGCACACACAAAATTGAAACACATAAGTAAACACCCAAAATTTCTCCAAAAATTGCTTCAAGCTGAGCTATTTTATTATAATGCAAAGGGAGTACAATGTGAATATGGTGTGAATGCATCTGGGCTTGCCAATGGAAAACTAGACAAATCCCAGGTGATACAATGAGATGCTCGGATGATGGAATGTGCTCCCTCTTTCGTGCCCTGCGCTACCGTGGAAGAACTACACTATTGGATGATATGAAACTGCTGTTTGATCCTATTCAAGTGCTCAGAACATTTCCGAGAAATTAATCTTAGTTTCCCCTCAAATAACCTACCAAAACCCAAAAAGGGTTTGGCCTAGTTGTGACCCCTGAAATTGATCCCAATTTCCACGTGCTCCTCCATTGGCTGGGTAATTCTACCCTCCTAGAAATGGCATTGCTAAATGCCTCCAAAATGATGCTAAATGATGGTGAACTTTCCCTGCCTAACCCCGACTTAATCCAACACTAAATGTCCCCTCACTCAGCGCCCACGTGCAGCACAAAAGTAACTCTTGCATTGGCCCACATAGTCCTTGGAGTGATCTCTATTCTACAACAAAGGCTCCACAAAATTTCGCCGAGCTATCACACTGAATATTCAACAATAAGAGGCCCAATGCTCCCCTGGAAGGCTCAATAAGTTTGCTTCTCCCCCACTATCTCCCCTAGGAAATGTGTGTTCCTCTCCCATGTCTAGACTGCTAAAGAAAACCCCCATGAAATCCCTGATGCAACGCTGGAATTGGCTCACAAATGGTATCGATCTCCCTCCTTGGGTTGACACTTGAAGTCCACCAAAGGAAATTTGTGAGAAACTTGCTTGAGAATCTCGTGTGCTGAACGACACATGCAGACTTGGCTCAACAACTCAAGCATGTCGGGCAGTTTTGATCAACAAGGGTTCAAAAGCCTCCAAATGGTGTATGCCTCTCCTATTTATCCTTGAGCTCCCTCCTGTCCAAGTGGGTTCCCATGCATCGACCCTCTTGAGCCTCTCCCTCCAAAAGTGCGAGTTTGTCCAAGGGAGCGTATTTCCTCTTTGGCTGGCCCCCACCATCCACTTAGTATTCGATTTTCCTTATTTCCCCTATGTTGGGCCCTTCCTTAGCCAAAATTGAAACTGGGGTCCTCCAACCCACTTTTCCAAAGTCAACAACTCAAAATATCAAAATTGAGCAAAATTGTACTTTCAGTTAACAATATTCGATAAGTGGGGATATCACAGTCCTCCCCGCCTAAATGTTACTTGTCCCCAAGCAATTGCAAAGATGGTTGCTGGAGTACCTGTTCACCTTCCCAAGTGGCATTGGTTAAATTCCTGCATTTGACCAAAAATCCTTTGATGACCCTGTTCTGCAACTGACTTTTCTTATTGTCCAGAATAGCTTTAGGCTCCAAGACAAGTGCCCCTTATCATCCAGGGGTGGCAACTCTAAAGCCGTTGTCACCTGCTGACCCAACGCCTTTTTCAGGCAAGACACATGGAATATGTTATGGACCTTGCTCCTTGGAGGTAGCTCCAACTCATACGCTACCTCTCCAACCCACCTAGTGACCTGATATGGTGCATAAAAACGGGGCTTAAGCTTCTCGGTCCCCTTCTACTTGAGTGTGGATTATTATTACTGATGGAGTCTCAAAAAAACCAAATCTCCGACCTCGAACTACCTCTCTACTCGATCCCTATCGACGTACAACTTCTGCTAGTTTTGTGTAGTCTACAAGTTATCATGGAGAGCCCAGAGGATATCGTGACTCTCCTGTATCCAATCCTTGGCCCTAGGGGCCCTGCTATCTCCAAAAACGATGTCAGCAAAAGTCAATGCATCATAACTGTACAAGGCTCGAAATGGAGACATACCTATGGACATGTGGTAAGTCGTGTTGTAGCAATACTCGCCCAAATGCAACCATCGTATCCATGCACGCTGCTGCCCTGTCACATAGTTGCCTAAATAGCCCTCTAGCCACTTGTGCACAATCTTTGTCTGTTCGTCGCTCTGGGGGTGATAGCTGGTGCTCGGAGTAAGCTCAGTACCCACAAGCTGGAACAACTCCTGCCAAAACCCTCCCATAAATCTGATTTTGGAAATACTGAGAGGGGGTGTGAATCAATATTTCTTTTCAATTGTTAATTTTACCAGTTAAGGTCACTTATAATTAGAACACAAAATGAACAATGATAGAATAATAATTTTATTAATCAATGACGAGGACTCCAATCCTCTTTACAATAAATCGAGTACAATAATAATTAGGGCTCCAACTCTAGATGAAGACACCAATCTTCAATCCACCAGGCTCCAACTTGTACTGTTTTAAGCACCAACTTGGACTTCACGAGGCTCCAACCTGATCTTGTTGAGGACTCCCATCATCTAGGGCTCCAACCCACAACTTCAATTCGTCAAGATAAGTTTAATGATTCTTCACGGCTCCCAATATCTTCTGCAATGGGCCCTGAGAATATCTTCACTTTCAGCACTGCCATCAAATGATCTCCAAGGCAGTCAGCTCATCAATGACAACTTTGTCTTTTCAGAACGTGTCACCACAACCCTTAATGGTACCCAAACAAAATTCTCCAAGGTTACCTCATGAGGGCATCATCATGGTCTCCAATAATATCTCCAAGACCAGCTTCTACAAGTTTTCCAAATATCTTCAAGTATCCTTCAAGGTGTCTTCAATAGGCTGCCCCAAGAAGTCTTCAATGTCTACTTTGAAAACAAGTCTACTCCAAAGTCCTGTCCAAGTTTAGTCTTCAAAAGGAATTAACCTCCTTTCCACAATGACTGTGTTGACCTCTACCGGTCAACTACCCATGCAGTACACCCCCTTTTTTCTTTGCAAAAAAGGGGCAGCACCTGATCAGCGTATCCGTGCCATCCTGCAGTCATCAACAACTTGATCAATCTAATTGTAAACCCAGTCTGCATGTATTAATTGTAAATAATCCTAGCAGATATAAGTCGTGTTGTAAATTGCCTAGGTGGACCTAACTTTCTAATGGTAATCTACGTCCCGGAAGGTTTTTCGTCTCACCGATCCACGGATCGGCAGAGTTTTCCTTCAAACCTGACCCCAAAGCCGGGATAGATTTTGTCATTGGAATTTTAGAGAATCCTAGTGTGTTGATCTGCTAGATTATAGTTGTGTCGCAGAACTGGGTGATTTGTGAGGGTCTATGTTAAAGGGGTTTTTCTCCCTTAAGATGTAAATTGTAAAAGTCATGATGTAATGTGTCCTGAGGGTCAAAAAATGTTTTAAAATCCCCTCATGAGTCCTAAGTCCTAGGTCCTAAGTGATGTTTCTAAAGGCTTAGTTCGATGATCCATTTTAAAATGAATTAAGAAATTAAAAATGAACAAAAATAATAAGATAATAAAAATAAATAAATAAATAAATAACAAAAAATAAATAAATAAATAAATAACAAAAAATTTATAGTTAGGGTTTTAAGATTTTATTTTGATTTGGGATTAGTTCAGATTCAGAATAAATTTTTGTTTTATTTTAAATAATTAAAAAATCATAAAAATATATAAATGAAAATCAAATAAAAATTTTCTTCTAGGGCTTAGGATTGATTTTTTTTTAGTTTTTGTTTTAAGTTAAAATCTTTGTCTGAAAAAGCCATAAATTCATCGTGGAAATTTATTTTTGCTAGATTCAGTTGTTTTTTTAATTATTATCTTTCATGCTGAGATTTGAGCTTTCAAGGCGAGACGCGAAATTGATATCTGGTTCTTGTGGTGGTTTTGGGCATTTATCTTGTCGAAGTTTTCAGTTGCTGGATGTCGTCCTAATTGATGACAAATGATTGTTGTTCACGTTTCATGTTTCTATAATCATCTAACAAGTAATCGATTTAATAATCTCTTAAGGCACTGGTCTGCTAAAATCAAATTCATCTAGTGCTTATCTTATCGTGTCTCGTGTCTCCCAACCAACTGGTCGACAGTTGGTCTTCATCATCTCACAGGGTCTACCCCCCTTAGCAGCGGGAGACAGGCTTAAATGGAGGGATCGGGGATCAGAGTGACAGCCCCTGGTCTGAGCGTTGTCGTGTCAATCTGCGCGACAACAGGACTGATGAGCAGGTCACCGATATTCTAACAAAGCCCCTAGGGAAGGTCAAATTCTTGGCCTTCCAAGAACGACTTGGATTCATGGAGAGACCCTCTTATGAGGGTCCTGTATGAGATGGACATTGAGCTTTGGGAGCTCCAGGGGGCTTCAGGGACTTCTTCAAGCAGTGAGAAACCATAGGGTGAGTGGTTCAGCCTTCCCCTATTGGTTTGTTGTGTACAGAGTGAGTGGTTCAGCCTTCCCCTATGATACCCCTTAGCAACATGTAGGTAGGATGAGTGGTTCATCCTTCTCCTGCTGAAGCATCCTACCCATGCAGTCTGGGACTCATGGGAAGTACCTCTCATCTAGCCAATAAGTCGGGAAAGGAGGATAGGGACCATAGTACTACCGATGGATGCACCGTGTACTACCGTACTCCCTATGCTAGGATGACCAATATTGATCTGCAATCAATTGGAACCGACTTCGGGTCAGTAAGAGTGGTATGAGACACTCTCTTTTGATTGGAACTGACTTCGAGTCAGTAAGAGTGGTATGACACACTCTCCTTTCTTGGGACAAACTTCAGGTCAGTAGAGAATGGTATGATACATTCTCGATCACTTCTTCTTCTTCATAGTTCAGTAGAGCAGAGCAGTGCATTGATGGCAGAGATAGTATAGACTGGCAGATTGATTAGCAGATGGAGTTCTCCCTAGTTGAAAGGGAGTGTTAAAATTGGCAACCAGGGCCAAAATCCACATGGGTCATCTTATTTATGACAGCTAATATTTTTCTTGGATTCCTCTCTCCGAGAGGTGTAGGATTGATCTAGAGATCATCCGATTCTGACATGTACAAATGAACTTATGAATTTATTTTGATTATGGTCAAATTGTCAAGGTCGGCCAGCAAACTTATGTAGGCTCAAAGGCCCAACAGTCACGTCTATTCATCCTCAACGTTGCATATAATTAGAAGGTGACTTAGCGTCATTTGGACACAATCATCTTCACACTTCTCTCTCTCCCCTCATTGATTGGGTACGGATTTCTAGGCCTCTCTCTCTCTCCACACGTCCGAAATTTCAGGAGGCCGAAATTTCAGGAGAGCGAAATTTCAGGAGGCCGAAATTTCAAGAGACCAAACTTTTGGACAGTTTGACCAAGCGTCGACCAACATGCGTTGACCTCCTTTCACTGTGTTTTTCTGAGGGCTATCTCTGTTTGGGCAGGCAGCATTTCTGGGCACAGAAATTGAGGATAAACGTTGACATCTAACCAGCGTTGACTGCAGCTAGGGCTGACCGTAGGTGGGTTGTTTGACCAAAATTTGACGGGGCTGAATTTGATTGTTTTGAGGGTTGTTTTATCTTGTTGTTTGGAAGCCAAAGTTGACTGAAGTTGACCGATTCGCTAAGGGTCAAATCTGCCTTGTTGACCAGTGTTGACTTTTCTGGTTAGGGACCTTTTGCTGTTGTTATAAATTATCAGATTTGTATATTGTACTATCTCTCTCTACTGAACTATTGAAGACTATAAGAAGAATTGGTCAAGGGTTTCCCCACATTGGGGATTGTCCCTGGCTGGTGCCACATCTTGTGTCCTCTTGTCTTGGCTTGTCTTCTACTGTTTATGTTTATGTTCCATTTGCATTTTACTATCATGTTGATGTGATTTCTAAACTAGATATTGAGATTGAGCTAGTAAAGAAATTGAAGTAAAATTGCTCTAAAGCATAGAACATACCATTGTTGCCTAAAATTAACAATTTTTGCAAAATTTCATGTTTGCAGGTGTGTAAACAAGGTAAATCATCATTTCATGGTTTCAATCCCAACATTGTTGAGGAACTTCATAATCAATCGTGACACTTTTGTCAAGGTTACCTCATTCATAAATTTAGTATTTTCTTCTTTGGTTTGTGCTTTCTACGGTAAAATATCATACAGATCAAATTTATTTTCTTTTTAAATCCTAACCTTCATAATTTAATTGTTTGTAGGCTCTGGTCATCATAATACTTTTGGCGATGCTTGTGTAGTTTTGGATACCCCCTATGGAATTTTAGGAGTTGGCCAAAAGTGAGAGGAGAGTGTGCTTAGATGACATTATGTGCATCTCATGTGTGCTTACCAATTGGAATCTTGGCCAAGCCTTTATAAGCCTACTAATATGAGTGGTAATAGATCTCTAGGGTATCGGTTTAGTATATTTAAAATCCCCCTCCACCAGAAAGTATTAGAGAGACTTTGACCTGAGATATGTAAGAGTTAATGACCTCCTTAGTAAAGCTAGCAAAATGTGCCATGATAGTTAAAGTGAGGCAATATGCTACCACAAGAGGCTATTTTAGGAGGCCGAGGAGTTGTTGAAGAGGGTCGTAGCCCAGATCTTGGAAGCCAAGAGGCAGGGGGACTGTTTTAGGGTGTTTGGGTGAAGGAATAGCCTTAGAAGGCTTGCCGCAGCTAAGAGGCAGCTTGTTATTGCAAGCCACGGTGGATAAGAGGAGGCTAAAGGGTGGAATGGGGTTGGAATAGCCCAGCATTGCAGCCAAGGATTTCCTCCCCTCTTAGAAAGGCAGCCATAGTTGTGGAGGGCTACTCTGGCCACATTTTGAAGGCTGTCAGGACTGCTGTTAGAGTACCCTAACCAATCCAACAACGCAGCAAACAGAGAGCCCTAAAACAGTGAACTGATGTATGCCTTTCGGAGCAACAATTGATGTTTGTTGGATCATTGTATTGACCAGTATTGGATCAGTTAAAGGCAACCTGTGGAAGTCAAGGAGGGGTAGATCTGGTGATCAGATGCCCTATTCTAGTGACAGATTCCACAGTGATTGAGAAGTAGAAGATTGTTGTGCATAGGGTCAAAGTGTTGACCATTGCTTGGGTCAGTTTGTGGGGTGCTTGTAGGAGGCCTTAGGAGTTGTGTGGAGGAGCCCATGTGGATAGTTGGGAGGCCTACCAAGCAGCCAAGGTGACAGCAGGCATATCAGATTGGAAGGCAAGAGGACAGCAGCAAGGTGTGTTGTAGATGGACCCGTGTATGATGGATTGATGGTGTCCTAGGCGAGGACATATTGATGTGCCCAAATTTGTGAAATAACTCCTCTATTGCAGAAGCAAAGGGAGGATTGGAGAATTCTGTGGGAAGCCATGTGTATGGTGATGCATTAACTAGGTGCAGATGCTACAGCATGGACTTGGTCTCTCGTGGACTGCTAGAGGGCAACGTGAGAGAAGACCAAGTGTGGACGAGATTGGGCACTTATGGGCTGCTGGAAGGCAGTGTGAGAGAAGACCAAGTGTGGACGCGATTGGGCACTTATGGGCTACTGGAGGACAGCGTGATAGTGTCCAAGTTGGAGCCCGGTGAGTAACACCTTGATGGACAAAGGTAGTTGCAAGCGAGGTAGTTGATGAGCTCAAGGGTCTAATCAACCAAGAGCAGGTTGTGGAGCCCGAGACTTGTGTGTGGAGAAGTACTTCTACAACACATGATGGGCAATCCTCCTAGCCCGTGTTCATTGTGGGAGATGGACATCTTGCATTGATAGGTGGCAGCCCTTCATGCCCCATGTTGATCTTCATCGGAGCAGCGCAAGAAGACCATAGTGGGTTGAAGTCCCTGATTATTTGAGGAGCAACAGTGGGCAATAGAGAGTTGTTCAAAAAGTAGAGCTATGAACAACTCGACAGGAGTCTCGATGTGTTGTGGCCTTGATGGACGAAGACACAACTAGAGAGCAGATTGGATAGCCGAGATTTAGTGGCCAGATGGACTTGGAGCATTGTTAGAGGTAGGCACTGTGATCGGGAGCCGAAGGAATGAGCAGGTACATGGTACAACCGAGAGTAACTGAGACAGCATGCGACAGCCAGATGGTCAGAGTATCTTGTTGAGGGTAGATTGGTTGTCAATGGACTGAAACCAAGCCCCAGTTTGTATCTTGTACTAGTGGATGTATGAGGGCCATTAACCCTGGTACGGGAGCCCTAGAATGTTTTATTATATGTTGTTAATATAACGAAGTTGGGTTGAAAAATTAAAAAGTTGTCTATTTTCTGTGCATGTGTGATTTACTGCTTTATATTTCTGCTATGCAAAGTAATTTATGGTTGAGATTCTTAGTTTGGTAGCGTCAATGATTTTAAGACTCTAACCTAGACCCAAGGTCATGGAAATTCAATATGGTATCAAAGGGTATTTGAGCTACTTTGAGGAAGAGTGAATCAGAGTGTGCATAGCTAAGCAACTCAGAGGGAGTTATGGGTGTCTGGATCATGGAGCAGGGAATTCAACTGGAGACATGGAGATGTGGTCTCGATGGACTACATGATGAGACGGGTTGGGAGTTCTCGCGGATCGGTGGTGAACCTGATGCACTTCAGTATGTTGTGTGGCGGTTTGTAGATCGTGGACTTCCTATGTCTTGTCATGGATGGTTGGGACAACTCGAGGGTTTCTTTGGCATCGACGAGATCAGGTTGATCAAGATGGCTTCATGCGATTGACTACAGGTTGGCAGGCTAGAGTCTTCATCAGATCATGATGTTGCATATCCGAGATTGGAGGGATTTGCACGAGTGGTATTTGATCCAGGAAGATGAGTTCTTGCAGGACTGGTCTAGTGGAGATCGTGTAGGCTCAGAGGGAGTAGCCCTATGGAGGTTCGGGATCTTCAGGTTCGAATGTCATGAGGCAGAGGCACTACCGAGATTGTCGGATTCATTCTACAGTGTATGCTGCAGTGATGGATGCCAGATGGGCTAGTGTTGTCGGATCATGATGGTTGCTTCCTAGTCTTGGAAGTACCTCTCTCGCTAAGAGGGAGTGTTGATTTGTGTAGCTTGGGAGGTACTCCAAGCCCTATTGTTCGAGGGTTGGAGGTCAAAGCGCCAAAAATGGGCTTCTGGGCTTGAGGTCCAAGCTTAGGGGCTTTTCACCCATCGTGATTTGGGCCAAAACCGTGATGGAGGTACGACATGTGATGGATGAGGATGATAGTGCTCGACGATACAATTCCAACACATCGAGAATTATATGATTCCAAGTTGTCGTTGAGGAGTTATGAATTTTTGAAGTCTAGTGTTGGGTTGGCACCATATAAGTTAAGGTCGGCTTAAGTTTAGTAAGCCTCCTTGACAGCTGGACAGCCCTAGAGAGACGTTGGAAGTAGCACCTCTTTTGGATATAAATAGATGGCGAGTGTGAAAGCATTTTAGCATCTTGGAGGCACAAGGAGAGGAAATCGATTAGGGCAAGAAGCAGGAGACTACTTTTGTTTTAGGGCAGCAGGTTAGGGTTGATTCCAGGGAAGGAGAAGAGGTTGTGTTTGGGTCTCTTTGTGACTGTTTGGATGCCAAGTAAACCTTGCAGGAAGGCTGAGTTTCTTAGGGTGTTTTCTGAGCAAGTTAGGATCCATTTTGGGGCAACAAACACAAGGAAAGGGTTCAGATTCCTTTGCCTAGCCGCAACAAGCCAAGAAGAGAACAACGAGGTGTTAGGAGGCTATTTCAGGAGGTTGAGGAGCTATTGAAGAGGGTCGTAGCCTAGATCTTGGAGGCCAAGATGCAGGGGCATTGTTTTAGCTTGTTTGGGTGAAGGAATAGCCCTTAGAAGGGTTGTCACAGCTAAGGGACAGCTTGTTGTTGCAAGTCACAGTGGATAAGAGGAGGCTAAAGAGTAGAATGGGGTTCGAACAACCCAGTATTGCAGCCAAGGCTTTCCTCCCCTCTTAGAAAGGAAGCCGCAGTTGTGGAGGGCTATTCTGGGCACATTTTGAAGGCTGTCAGGACTGCTGTTAGAGTGCCCTAACCAGTCCAACAATCCAGCAAATAGAGAGCCCTAAAAGAGTGAACTAATGTATGCCTTTTGGAGCAACATTTGATGTTTGTTGGGTCATTGTATTGACCAATATTGGATCAGTTAAAGGCAACCTGTGGAAGTCAAGGAGGAGGGGAAGATCTGGTGATCAAATGCCCTATACTAGTGACAGATTCCATAGTGATTGAGTAGCAGAAGATTGTTGTGCATTAGGTCAAAGTGTTGACCATTGCTTGGGTCAGTTTGTGGGGTGCTTGTAGGAGGCCTTAGGAGTTGTTTGGAGGAGCCCACGTGGATAGTTGGGAGGCCTACCAAGCAACCAAGGTGACAACAAGCATATCAAATCGGAAGGAAAGAGGACAGTAGCAAGGTGTGTTGCAGATGGACCCCTATATGATGGATTGATGGTGTCCTAGGCAAGGACATATTGATGTGCCCAGATTTGTGCAATAGCTCCTCTATTGCAGAAGAACAAGGAGGATTGGAGAAGTCTGTGGGAAGCCATGTGTAAGGGTCTCCCAAGTATGGCGATGCCCTAACTAGGTGCAGATGCTACAACATGGACTTGGTCTCTCGTGGACTGCTAGAGGGCAACGTGAGAGAAGACCAAGCGTGGACAAGATTGGGCACTTATGGGCTGTTGGATGACAGCGTGATAGTGTCCAAGTTGGAGCCCGGTGAGTAACACCTTGATGGACAAAGGTACTTGCAAGAGAGGCAGTTGATGAGCTCAAGGGTCTGATCAACCAAGAGAAATTTGTTGAGCATGAGACTTCTGTGTGGAGGACTTCTACAACACATGATGGGCAATCCTCCTAGCCCGTGTTCATTGTGGGAGATGGACATCTTGCAATGATAGGTGGCAACCCTCCGTGCCCTATGTTGGTCTTCATCAGAGCAACACAGGAAGACCATAGTGGGCTGAAGTCCCTGAGTACCTGAGGAGCAACAGTGGGCAGTTGAGAGTTGTTCACAAGTGAAGTTGTGAACAAATTAACAAGAGTCTCAATGTATTGTGGCCTTGATGGACAAAGACACAACTAGAGAGCAGAATGGATAGTCGAGATTTAGTGGCCAGATGGACTTGGAGCATTGATAGAGGCAGGAGCTGCGATCAGAAGCCAAAGGAACGGGCACATACAGGGTACGACTGAGAGGAGCTGAGAGAGCATGTGACAACCAGATGGTCAGAGTATCTTGTTAAGGGTAGATTGTTCGTCGATGGACTGACACCAACCCCCAATTTGTATCTTGTACTAGTGGATGTATGAGGTCCATTATCCTTGGTACGGGAGCCCTAGACTGTTGTATTATATTGTGTTAATATAACGAAATTGAGTTGAAAAAATAAATATTTGTCTATGTTTTGTGCATGTGTGATTTACTGCTTTATATTTCCATTGTGCAAAGTAGTTTATGGTTGAGATTCTTGGTTTGGTAGCGTCTTTGATTTTAAGACTCTAACGTAGACCCAAGGTCATGGACAACAGAATGCTAATAGGTCCATTAAGATACCCTTCATTAAATGCTTAGTGTCATAGATTAATTACAATTCACAACATGTAGATAACAAATTAAAAAATGAAACCAAACTAATATGGGGTTATCATTATCCACATGTCTAGGTCGGGCCTGAAATTCAATTTTCTTTGTAGCTATCTCTTGATTTGGGGTGGATATCATATTGTCATCTTGTAAGTGCCTCTTGTTGAAGTTTCATTCTTGAAAAATGTCTAATGTATGGAATTGTTGCAACTAGATTAATGTTGTATTCAGCCCTAATTGTCGAATATTTATTTTGAAACCTATTTGGTTGGCAGTTGCACATGTTACTCATAGCATGACATGTGATGAATGTTCCTAGTCGATGAAATTTTGTTTTTCCACCATAAAACTATATAAATTTTGAGTGGGTAATTGTTGAGGGTTGGTAGCTAGGCATCAATTCTTGACCTCCTTAAAGACAGTTATGGAAAATTTGAAACATCTAGGACTCAATAAGCCCAAAGAAGAAGGCATTGGTCCACACCATTTCGTGATCAAATCATTCTTTCTCCATATTTTCTTCTCCCAAAGTTCTGGTCCCCTCTTCTTGGACAGCTAGCTTAGGGCATAGATCGAAATTCTCTAGAGAGTGAAAGGGTGGACTCCGGAATCATAGACTTCAAGCTTAGGGTCTCGGCGACAAGTCCTGAAAATTTGATAAGCATCCCTTGTGTTTTCATCCATAAAAACGGTTCCCTGATGTGTGCCCTAGAAGGGAAAAACTAGTTTGCATTTCCTTGACTTGGGGACTTCTTCGAGGATTGTATGAGCTCAGCATTCATTGGAATAAATCATAAGAAGCCCTTTCTTCTCCTTGTTGTGATCTCAGGAGTACCTTTAACCACGATAATTGACAAAACCCTAGATCTCATGCAAGTTTCTTCTAGGTCTCTAATAGGGAGCGAAAACCATTTTGAAGTGCCATACTATCACATAGAGCTTCCCTTGAGAAGTCTTACCTCATCACCTAGTAGCTCAAACCTTAGATCATCAATTAAAGGTGATTATTATCTACCAGGACTCCTCCCATCGCTGAGAGTCTGTAAAGAGCAAGGGGCACTAACTTTGGTGACAGTGGGACATTGTCCCATTGTTATCACTTAGTCTAGCTCTTTGACCCTTAGGCTTTCCCTCCTTAGCACCTACTATATTGTGTGGTAACACAACCTACAACATAAAAGTAAATGGCTTGCCACATACAAGGAGAAGAGAATGAAGGTGAGAAGAGGATAAGGAAGAAGAGGCAGGAAAGGTAGGGATAAACGAGTGGAGGAAAGAGAGATCAAAGTTACTGAAGCCAGGACCAAAAAACTGAACCAAATACACAAGAGGGGACAACAATAGAGATGAACAACTGAAGCCAAGAAGAAAGAGGTGGCAACACTAGTTGAGATAGTAAATGAAAGAGGTGAGAATTGGCAACTCCAAAGCACAAATAGTGAAGGAAAGAAGAAAAAGTTGGCAATGCTAGTGTTGAAATGGGGAATGCAATAGACGAGTGCAAGCAAGCATTGGAGCAATGGTTGGAGATGTGATCCCATAGCTGCAGTCTATAGGATGTGACAACCAAGACCAAAGTCCCTAATAGGCAAAGCAAAGGCATGGTGATTGGTCCCATCCAAGGAGAAGCCATCTCAGGTCGGGCCCTACCTAAGAAGATGACCTAGAGAGACCCATTAGTGGTGATGTAATCTAGGAAAGGGGAAAACAAATAAAAACAAAGAGAGAGGATATTGGAGGAGGACTTCCCCAAGTGGATTAGGAAGTAAAGAATTTAAAGGAGAAAAGGTTCATGAGTATATGTATGGATGGGGGTGTTATTGCATGAAAGCATCGAGCTATCCCAGGTACCATCGCAGGAGAACAGAGGTTTGTTTGGTCGTGTTCAGTGTTACCACGGGCCTAATAATCTAGGTCATAGCTCTGTATGAAGTAACTAAAGTGATACAAAGAGGCCAAGATGTTTATGTTTGTAGTAGAGCTATAAAAGAGGTTGATGTCTGTGGAGATATGCTACTGCGATATGGAAGGTTTGTTCAAGGGTTTGAACAGCAGCATTTGTGCCCTAGTTAGGCCTTCCCTCTATGGTATGTTTCCCCTTAAAAGTCCACACAAAAGTATGATAATTTTTGCTCTGATATTTTGTGCGTGGAAGAGAAGAAAAAGACCCTAACGAGACATATGGATTGTGATTTGAGCCACAAATTCAGGGTCTGTTGCCCAAAGATACTATGCATATGTCTCTCCTGAAGTGGGTCGCATCCAGCCTCATGTAGTTGTACAAAATTGCAAGTTTATGCACAAAGTATAAGGCTAATACAATGAAGGAAAATTGAGATAACATGGAGCAAATTCATTGGAAGGGAGAGTTGCGTTGGAGTCATTGGATAAGATTGTCCTAAAGGGCTTAGGACAATAGATTTGAGATGCCCTAGCGTTATCAAGAAGCAGAAGTGTGACAGTTAAGAGTGCAGTTTTGTGGAGCCCTATCCCAGTGATCAAGGTGCAAGCTTGGTACAGTTAAGAGGGCGGCTTGATGGAGCACTAGAAGACCTGATGTACAGTGTTCATTGGAGGAGATAATGCACTGTTAGGAGGAAGATTTGTGATCCCTAGTTCAGTGGGTTGTCGGGGGGCAAACTCAGCCATAAGAGGGAAGATTGTAAAGACCCTAAGAACATGATCCTTTGGAGAAATAAAGGACATTGTGAGTGGGTTGATCATAGAGCCAATATTCAATCATCTTAAGGCAGCCAAGAGTGGTTGATAGCAGCATATTGACATCTAGACATGCAAGCATTCTGATGTTGCAAAAGTTCCAGTGATCAGGAGAAGAGGAGGCAAAGTACCTGCCAAATGTGTTCAAGGTATGTGGACTGAAAGGACTATTATGTGCACCTTCACTAAGCAAGTCAAGTGTACTTTCTTCAAGGAAAGATTTGTGGCCATAGTTGTTGACACCAAACCCTAGTTGTGTCTTGTATAAGGGTTGTATTAAAGTTTGTATATAACAACCGGAACTGTCGAGACTATCAGAACTGCCTGGAACAACCGGAACTGTCGAGACTACCAGAACTGCCTGGAACAACCAGAACTGCCAGAACTGCCGGGAATAGCCGGAACTACCAGAACTGTCGGGAACTGCCGAAACAACGGGAGCATCTGTTTATGAAGGAGAGCAACATGCAAGGGACAACTAACTAACACTGGGACAGTTGTATGGTACTTAGAAGCAAATACACCAAGCATGCAATGTTACAACTAGCATGCAAGGGACAGCTAGCATGCAACAGCAAGCATGCTAAAGACAACAAGCATGCTAGGGACAACAAGCAAGCAAGGTGCAGCCAACACATAGGTCAGGATGGCAACATGGTGCAGCAATGGCACACAATGTAGTACAACGATGGGTACAGTCATGATTAATGAAGCGTGATGAGATGCAGCATAGTGATGATGGGTGCAACATGGTGCAGCGTGGTGAGGTGCAGCATGATGACAAAATGCAGCACAACGATAGGTGAAGGAGTCACCTTGGAGAATTAGTCGAAGCAGCATGTCTTCAACTTATCTCATGTATCATCTTCTTAGAGATGATCTATGCTCTTATCTAGATAAGTCAGTGTTGACTTTTGTTGTAAACATACTATCTCTTTCTCTCTGTGCTGAACTATTGAAGAACATATAAGAAGAATTGATCATTGGTTTCCCCACATTGGGGTTTGTCCCTGGCTAGCGCCACATCTTGTGTCCTCTTGTCTTGGCTTGTCTTTTGCGATTTATGTTTATGTTCTATCTGCAGTTTACTTTAATGCTGATGTGATTGCGAATCTGAAAAAGATATGGAGCTAACTGTGAAAATTGAAATAAATTGCTCTAAGCATAGAACATACCTAAAATTAACAATGATAGTTAAAGTGAGGCAATATGCTACCACAAGGAAGAAGGAGAGAGGTGTTACAACTCGATTTTAGAGAAAATCGAGAAAACCTAAGAGGAACGGAATGAGGAAGAGGAATTCTAATAAGTCCATTAAGATTTTACACTTCATTAAATGCCTAGTGCCATAGATTAATTACAATTCACATGTAAATAACAAATTAAAAAATGAAACCAAACTAAAATGGGGTTCATTATTGTCCACATGTTTCGGTCAGGCCTGGAATTGTTGCCCCGTAGTTTGATGCAGTTAAAAGAATGTTAAAAGCATAGCATGGCCACAAGAAAGAAACAAAAGAAAAAGAATATTATAAAATGCAAAAGATGGTCGAGACATTTAATATAGCACATGGGAAAAAGCCGAGCATGAGCTCTACCCCTTATTATGGCCATCACCCTGGTTCCTAGGACCCTATGAGTGCCACCAAATCATTGAGGAAACCATACACGTCCTAACCCCTGAGGACAATGAACTTCTCGCCTTAAGAGGGTTATAACTTCTTATATCATACATAGCATGCTCTCATTTCCTAGAGCCTCAACCAGTGATACAATGAAAAATCAAGAAAATGCAAAAGTAAAAAAAGAAGGGTGGGAAAACAAAGGACGAGGTAACTCATGTATCCAATATGCTACCACAAGGAAGAAGGAGAGAGGTGTTACAACTCGATTTTAGAGAAAATCGAGAAAACTTAAGAGGAACGGAATGAGGAAGAGGAATTCTAATAAGTCCATTAAGATTTTACACTTCATTAAATGCCTAGTGCCATAGATTAATTACAATTCACATGTAGATAACAAATTAAAAAATGAAACCAAACTAAAATGGGGTTCATTAGTGTCCACATGTTTCGGTCAAGCCTGGAATTGTTGCCCCGTAGTTTGATGCAGTTAAAAGAATGTTAAAAGCATAGCATGGCCACAAGAAAGAAACAAAAGAAAAAGAATATTATAAAATGCAAAAGATGGTCGAGACATTTAATATAGCACATGGGAAAAAGCCGAGCATGAGCTCTACCCCTTATTATGGCCATCACCCTGGTTCCTAGGACCCTATGAGTGCCACCAAATCATTGAGGAAACCATACACGTCCTAACCCCTGAGGACAATGAACTTCTCGCCTTAAGAGGGTTATAACTTCTTATATCATACATAGCATGTTCTCATTTCCTAGAGCCTCAACCAGTGATACAAAGAAAAATCAAGAAAATGCAAAAGGAAAAAAAGAAGGGTGGGAAAACAAAGGACGAGGTAACTCATGTATCCACGATTGCTCCATCCTACATCTATACACCCAAATAATCATCATTTCCATCCTTGAACCCATGCCATTTGCCCTTGAGAGCATTATGTCCCCATCCATTCATCATCATTCACATGACACCTATCAATTAAAACATGTACCAGGCACTTGTCTATCCCATTAGGGACTGGGAACACCTAATAAGGTTGTTTATTAGCCACTCCTACCTAGGGAGGTAACACTAAATTTGGAAAGGAAGCCCACTATGAAGTCTCAGTGTGCCCATGATAAACAAGCTTGGTTAACTTAGATGTACCAATGAATTATTGTACCTAATTGTGAGGATACGCATTGGATATTATATGTAATTGGTTGGTGGTTTCATCATGGGTTGGACAACTAAAGTGGGACCCAAATCCATCAGATGATAATATTGACACCTCTAGGTGAAGCGTTGAGAGCCATGGCACTCCCATTATGTGTAGAGCATCATTCGATGTCATGGGCGCCCTCAACAACTTCAGCAGTCTATTCATTGCCCTAAATTATTCTCTAAGATGATGTGCTTGGACCAGTGTGCCCCAGTCGGCCCATAGGAGGTTTGTCGCATCCCTTAAGACATGGGAGGGTAAGAACCATCGTAAGAGCCCTCAGTATTGGAACATTACAAGCTATTCTATCATCAATGTGCACTCGTCGGCTTAACATTATAGGGCCCAGAGGAGGTTTGTCTCATCCCTTAAGACATGGGAGGGCAAGAACCATCGTTAGAGCCCTCAGTGTTGGAGCATTACAAGATATTCTATCATCAGGGGACCCATGAGACTGGTTTTTGTGACCCAAACTCTCTTTGGGGCCCCACATAATGACTTGCATGGAGAGTAAGGAGCCATCTCCTTGTCCATGATCTATGGAACCCTCTCACACACTTTGGCACTAAGAGGACTCAATGTGGCCCTCCAACGGACTTACATCAGCATGATATCATCAATTTGGCTAGCTATTGGATGGTTATTTCATAATTTTTAAAAGCTACTTGGTCGACTTATGACCAAGGCATGTATTTTGCAAATTTTTAAAATGTTAGAGTACTTGGGCTAATAATTCGACCTACTAGGTCTCATATAAATAAAACTCAACTTCATTTCTACTGGATCATCATCACACTTGGGAATTTCGGCCTTCTTGGAAAATCCGAACTTTTTCTTTAGATTAGTTATTGGATGTCCTAGATCCATTTTAATATTTGGAGCTGCAATTTGATTTTCTTTCTAGCTATTTCTCGATCTGTGGATGGATATATCATATTGTCATCTTGTAAGTGCCTCTTCTTGAAGTTTCATTCTTGAAAAATGTCTAATGTATGGAATTGTTGCAACTAGATTAATGCTATATTCAACCCTAATTGTTGAAGATTTATTTTGAAAGCTATTTGGTTGGCAATTGCACATGTTACTCATAGCATGACATGTGATGAATGTTCCTAGTGGGTGAAATTTTGTTTTTCCTCCATAAAACTCTATAAATTTTGAGTGGGTAATTGTTGAGGGTTGGTAACTAGGACATCAATTCTTGACCTCCTTAAAGACAATTATGGCAAATTTGAAGCATGTAGAACTCCATAAGCCCAAAGAAGAAGGCATTGGACCAAACGATTTTGTGATCAAATCCTTCTTTCTCCATATTTTCTACTCCCAAAGTTTTGGTCCTCTCTTCTTGGACGGCTAGCTTGGGGCATAGAGCGAAATTCTCTAGAGAGTGAAAGGGTGGACTCTCGGATCATAGACTTCAAGCTTAGGGTCTTAGCGACAAGTCCTCAAAGTTTTAAAAGCATCCCTTGTGTTTTCATCCATAAAAACTCTTGCCCGATGTGCCCTAGAAGGGAAACCCTAGTTTTGAGGGTTGTATGAGCTTAGCATTCAATGGAATAAATCATAAGAAGCCCTTTCTTCTCCTTGTCGTGATTTTGGGAGTACCTTTAACCACGATAATTCACAAAACCCTAGATCTCATGCAAGTTTCTTCTAGGTCTCTAATAGGGAGTGAAAACCCTTTTGAAGTGCCATAGAATCACATAGAGATTCCCTTAAGAAGTACTACCTCATCACCTAGTACCTCAAACCCTAGAACATCAATTAAAGGTGATTGTTTATCTATCGGGACTCCTCCCATCGATGAAAGTCTGTAAAGAGCAAGGGACACTGACTTTGGTGACAGTGGGACATTGTCCATTTTTATCACTTAGTCTAGCTCTTTGACCCTGTTGACTGCTGGAGTAGCACCTGATGATTATGTGACGACTCCATTGCCCAAGGATGATCCAGAGGACACTTGTACCATCAGATGTCATCAGTCAACAGAGTTTTTTAACTCTCCTTCTATCTTCTCATCACTTTTCTTCTTTGTACCCAGATTCCACACCCTGCGGGGAATTGTAATAAGTGATGCTAGTATGATGTTTCTTGAATTTGTAACAGGCCTAGGATGTGGGACTCGATCAACAAACGAGTACACCTTGGAGTGTT
>APFE030369288.1:101740-133671 GCA_000404065.3 Pinus taeda
ACATGTAGATAACAAATTAAAAAATGAAACCAAACTAAAATGGGGTTCATTATTGTCCACATGTTTCGGTCAGGCCTGGAATTGTTGCCCCGTAGTTTGATGCAGTTAAAAGAATGTTAAAAGCATAGCATGGCCACAAGAAAGAAACAAAAGAAAAAGAATATTATAAAATGCAAAAGATGGTCGAGACATTTAATATAGCACATGGGAAAAAGCCGAGCATGAGCTCTACCCCTTATTATGGCCATCACCCTGGTTCCTAGGACCCTATGAGTGCCACCAAATCATTGAGGAAACCATACACGTCCTAACCCCTGAGGACAATGAACTTCTCGCCTTAAGAGGGTTATAACTTCTTATATCATACATAGCATGTTCTCATTTCCTAGAGCCTCAACCAGTGATACAAAGAAAAATCAAGAAAATGCAAAAGGAAAAAAAGAAGGGTGGGAAAACAAAGGACGAGGTAACTCATGTATCCACGATTGCTCCATCCTACATCTATACACCCAAATAATCATCATTTCCATCCTTGAACCCATGCCATTTGCCCTTGAGAGCATTATGTCCCCATCCATTCATCATCATTCACATGACACCTATCAATTAAAACATGTACCAGGCACTTGTCTATCCCATTAGGGACTGGGAACACCTAATAAGGTTGTTTATTAGCCACTCCTACCTAGGGAGGTAACACTAAATTTGGAAAGGAAGCCCACTATGAAGTCTCAGTGTGCCCATGATAAACAAGCTTGGTTAACTTAGATGTACCAATGAATTATTGTACCTAATTGTGAGGATACGCATTGGATATTATATGTAATTGGTTGGTGGTTTCATCATGGGTTGGACAACTAAAGTGGGACCCAAATCCATCAGATGATAATATTGACACCTCTAGGTGAAGCGTTGAGAGCCATGGGACTCCCATTATGTGTAGAGCATCATTCAATGTCATGGGCGCCCTCAACAACTTCAGCAGTCTATTCATTGCCCTAAATTATTCTCTGAGATGATGTGCTTGGACCAGTGTGCCCCAGTCGGCCCATAGGAGGTTTGTCGCATCCCTTAAGACATGGGAGGGTAAGAACCATCGTAAGAGCCCTCGGTATTGGAACATTACAAGCTATTCTATCATCAATGTGCACTAGTCGGCTTAACATTATAGGGCCCAGAGGAGGTTTGTCTCATCCCTTAAGACATGGGAGGGCAAGAACCATCGTTAGAGCCCTCAGTGTTGGAGCATTACAAGATATTCTATCATCAGGGGACCCATGAGACTAGTTTTTGTGACCCAAACTCACTTTGGGGCCCCACATAATGACTTGCATGGAGCGTAAGGAGCCATCCCCTTGTCCATGATCTATGGAGCCCTCTCACACACTTTGGCACTAAGAGGACTCAACGTGGCCCTCCAACGGACTTACATCAGCATGATATCATCAATTTGGCTAGCTATTGGATGGTTATTTCATAATTTTTAAAAGCTACTTGGTCGGCTTATGACCAAGGCATGTATTTTGCAAATTTTTAAAATGTTAGAGTACTTGGGCTAATAATTCGACCTACTAGGTCTCATATAAATAAAACTCAACTTCATTTCCATTGGATCATCATCACACTTGGGAATTTCGGCCTTCTTGGAAAATCCGAACTTTTTCTTTAGATTAGTTATTGGATGTCCTAGATCCATTTTAATATTTGGAGCTGAAATTTGATTTTCTTTCTAGCTATTTCTCGATCTGTGGATGGATATATCATATTGTCATCTTGTAAGTGCCTCTTCTTGAAGTTTCATTCTTGAAATATGTCTAATGTATGGAATTGTTGCAACTAGATTAATGCTATATTCAACCCTAATTGTTGAAGATTTATTTTGAAAGCTATTTGGTTGGCAATTGCACATGTTACTCATAGCATGACATGTGATGAATGTTCCTAGTGGGTGCAATTTTGTTTTTCCTCCATAAAACTCTATAAATTTTGAGTGGGTAATTGTTGAGGGTTGGTAACTAGGACATCAATTCTTGACCTCCTTAAAGACAGTTATGGCAAATTTGAAGCATGTAGAACTCCATAAGCCCAAAGAAGAAGGCATTGGACCAAACGATTTTGTGATCAAATCCTTCTTTCTCCATATTTTCTACTCCCAAAGTTTTGGTCCCCTCTTCTTGGACGGCTAGCTTGGGGCATAGAGCGAAATTCTCTAGAGAGTGAAAGGGTGGACTCTCGGATCATAGACTTCAAGCTTAGGGTCTTAGCGACAAGTCCTCAAAGTTTTAAAAGCATCCCTTGTGTTTTCATCTATAAAAACTCTTGCCCGATGTGCCCTAGAAGGGAAACCTAGTTTTGAGGGTTGTATGAGCTTAGCATTCAATGGAATAAATCATAAGAAGCCCTTTCTTCTCCTTGTCGTGATTTCGGGAGTACCTTTAACCACGATAATTCACAAAACCTTAGATCTCATGCAAGTTTCTTCTAGGTCTCTAATAGGGAGTGAAAACCCTTTTGAAGTGCCATAGAATCACATAGAGATTCCCTTAAGAAGTACTACCTCATCACCTAGTACCTCAAACCCTAGAACATCAATTAAAGGTGATTGTTTATCTATCGGGACTCCTCCCATCAATGAAAGTCTGTAAAGAGCAAGGGACACTGACTTTGGTGACAGTGGGACATTGTCCAATTTTATCACTTAGTCTAGCTCTTTGACCCTTAGGCTTTCCCTCCTTAGAGCCTACTAGATTGTGTGGTAACACAACCTACAACATAAAAGATAACGGCTTTCCACAGACAAGGAGACGATAACAATAGCAAATCTCAATGAACGCTGAGAAGAGGAGAAGGAAGGAGAGGCAGCAAAGGTAGGGATGAACGAGTGGAGGAAAGAGAGATCAAAGTTAGTTAAGCCAGGACTAGAAATATGAACCAAATACGCAAGAGGGGACAAAGTTAATGAAGCCAGGACTAAAAATATGAACCAAATACGCAAGAGGGGACAAAGTTACTGAAACCAGGTCCAAAAAATTGAACCAAATATGCAAGAAGGGACAACACTAGTTGAGATAACAAATGAAAGATGTGAAAATTCACAACTCCAAAGCACAAATAGTGAAGGAAAGAAGAAAAAGTTGACAATGCTAGTGTTAAAATGGGGAATGCAATAGACGATTGGAAGCAAGCATTGGAGCAATGACTCGAGATGTGATGCCATAGCTGCAAACTATAGGTTAATTTTTTGATAACAATGGTATGTTCTATGCTTAAGAGCAATTTACTTCAATTTTTCCTATTAGCCCAATATCAATTTCCAGATTAGCAATCATATTAACATTGATAGTAAACGCAGATGGAACATAAACAATAAGCAAAAGACAAGCCAAGACAAGAGGACACAGTATTTGGTGGATGCCAAGGAAAAACCCCAATGTGGGGAAAACCCTTTGATCAAATCTTCTTTTTATTCTTCAAAAGTTCAGCAGAGAGAGTACAATATACAAAATTCACTTGCCCAAACACTGTCAAAATAGTCCAGTGAAACTGCAGTCAACAGAATGCCCTAACCAGAAAGTCAACACTGGTCAAACCAATAGAAATTCTCCTCTAATTCAGCTCAGTCAAACCTAGTCAACTCGACCTCCAAAGATAGTCCAAATCATCCCAAAACAGACCTGAAAAATCTTATCAAACTTGGTCAACGCACAGTCAACTTTTTGCGGTCAAAGGGCTACAGTCAACATTGGTCAACCTGCTCAGAAAATCTTGATTTCTGTGCCAAAATATGTGGCCTGCCCAAACAGAGAATTTCCCACAAAAAAAATGCAGTCAAACAAAGTCAAATACTGCTCGGTCAACGCAGAGAACAGAAAAAATCCAATCAACTCTTCGCACATGTGGAGAACAATAGGTTGCCTGTAATTTTGTACGACCCAATCAGATATAGAGAGAGAAATATGTGTGATGATGAGTGACCAAATGAGGAAAATGACTCCTCTATATATACACAACATTGAGGGTGAAGAGACACATTTGTTGAGCTTCATGAGCCTACATTAAACTTCTGGCCAACCTTGACAATTTTTCCATAAAAGAAATAAATTCATAATTCCATTTATACTTGTCAGAATGAGATGATCATTAGATCAATCCTACACCTCTCAGAAAGAGGAATCCGATAAAAATATCATCTCCATCATATGAGTTGTCCAAGGTGTAGTTTGACCCTAGATGCCAATTTAACACTCCCTCTCAACTAGGGAGAGCTCTAGCTGCCAATCCATTTGACAATTTGTACCATATCTGTCATCCCTGCTCTGCTCTGCTGAACCATGAAGAAATAATGAAGAAGAAATGATCAAGAGTGTATCATACCACTCTCCACTAACCCGAAGTCAGTCTCCATTGATCCCAAATCAATATCAAACACCTTAGCATAAGGGGTGCGGTAGTACACGATGCATCCATCGGTAGTACTATGGTCCCTATCCTCATTTCCCTACTCATTGGCCAAATGAGAGGCACTTCCCATGAGTCCCGGACTAATGGGTACGATGTATCAGCAGGAGAAGGTGAACCACTCATCCTTCTCATATGCCATAGGAGAAGGTGAACCACTCATCCTATGCATATATCAACCATCATGGGGTATCACAGGGGAAGGTGAACCACTCACCCTGTACACAGCGCACCACTAGGGGAAGGTGAACCACTCACCCTATGGTCACTCATAGCTCCAAGAAGTACCCCAAGCCGCCCGGAGCTCCCAAAGCTCAATATCCAACTCAAATGGGACCCTCATAAGAGGGTCTCTCCATGATACCAAGTCGTTCACGGAAGATTAAGAATTTGACCTTCCCCAATGGCTTCGTAAGAATATCTGCGACCTAATCATCAGTACCAATGTGATGGAGCCTTATTGCTCCCCATTGTACCATATTAAGGATGAAGTGCTACCTGATATCAATATGCTTGGAGCGGTCATGAAACATGGGATTCTCAAAAAGGCAAATCCCAATTTGATTGTCACAGTAGATCACGGTGGATCTAGGACATGCCCAAACATCTCACTAAAGAGCTTCCTCAACTTCACAAGAGGCCATACTAGCAGCAATATATTTAGCCTCGGCAATGCTCAAAGCAACCGATTTTTGCTTCCTGCTCATCCAGGATATCAAAGTAGAACCTAGTGAGAAGCAACATCCAGATGTGCTCTAATGATCCACCACATTGTCAACCTAGTCAACATCAGAATAACCATGGAGCCTCAAATTCCCAACAGTGTATCTCAGTCCATAGGTGATTGTGCCCCGAAGATCTCTCAAGATATTCTTGGCAGCAATCCAATGTATGTGATGAGGCTCGACCATGAATTGACTCAATGTATTCATTGCAAAGCATATGTCCAGATGGGAGTTCACCAAGAACATTAGGGCCCCCACAAGTTGACGATACTCAGAAGGATTTCCCAAATCAGGCCCAACAACACTTTCTCATAACTTCTTGAAGTTAAGTTCCATCAGAGTAGTCACGGATTTACAATCCACCGTCCCAAATCTTTCAAGTAGCTTCACAATGTATTTTCCTTGGGAAAGGAAAATCTCATCTGGATTTTACCAAACCTCCAAGCCTAGGAAGTAGTGCATCAATCCTAGGTCCTTCATCTCGAATACGGAAGCCAACTCCTTCTTGCATTGATGAATAAGAGGGTCTGCACCTGCCAGAAAGAGATCATCCACATAAAGTACCAAGATGAGAGGTCTATCATTTTCAACCTTAAAGTAAAGGTTTGGATCAGCTTCACTTCTTGTAAAACCCAACTTCATCAGATAACTGTCGATCCTCTCATACCAAGCCCGGGGAGCTTGCTTCAACCCATAGAGGGCTTTCTTCAACCTACAAACATGTGTCTTTCGATCTAGAACTTCGAACCCCTCGAGTTGTTCTACATAGACTTCTTCCTTAAGTGAACCATGCAAGAAGGTTGTCTTGACATCCATTTGATGTAAATTCCATCCTTAAGAGGCAGCAAGGGAAATGATTGAACGGATGGTGGTATATCGGGCAACTGGCGCAAATATCTCATCATAGTCCACACCTTCCATTTTGGGAGAAGCCTAGAGCAACAAACCTGGCCTTGAAATTTTCAGCACTTCCATCAGCTCCATGCTTGATCTTGTAGAGCCATTTCGAGGTGAAAAAGATTTGTCCTTGGGTCTAGGAACCACATCCCAGACATCATTCTTCATAATTGACTGATACTCTTCGTTCATAGCATCCTTCCAAACTTGGTGCTTCACAAATTCTTTGAATGTGCAAGGCTCAGTTTGCACAATGGTGCTCATGACAGCTAAGTACCCTTGGTACCTATTCGGCTTCTTACTTTCACGAAAAGTTCCCCTTGGTGCAATATGTCTCTCGGCATCTTCGAGAGTTTCCCTAAGCCATGAGGGTCTCCCATTTTAGGAGGAGGGCTCATGAGGAGGTGGATCAATGGGATCCATTGGTCCTTCAACATCGGGCATCGACTCATCCTGCAGTTCTCCTTAGTTTCCTATATCTGCATCTTTGTCCTTCCTTGGAATACGAAGGTTCCTAATCTTCCCAAGGGCAGCATATTCATTGAAGGTGATATCATGACTTATCTTCACTTCTCTTTGACCAGGAACATAGATTCTATATGCCTTAGAAGTTTCATTGTAGCCCACAAATGTTCCTTTCTTCCCAAATGCATCCAATTTTCTTCTCTTTTCTTTCAGCACATGAAAATACACGGGGCTACCAAAAATTCTAAACTAAGAAACATCAGGTTTATTACCGGTGAAAACTTCTTCGGGAGTTTTGGAGTCCAACGCTTGATGAGGGCATCTATTTTGAACATACACGGCAGTGTTGGCAGCTTCTCCCCATAGGAACTTCGGAAGACCTTGATCATGAAGCATGGCACGAGTGGCTCTTATAATGGGACAATTCTTCCTTTCAGCAACACCATTTTGCTCAGGAGTATATGCAGTAGTAGTCTCCCTCTTAATGTCGGCTTCTCTACAATAGTTATTGAACTCATTTGATTCATATTCGGTTCCATTATCGATCCTCAATATTTTGATCTTCTTCCCTGTTTGATTTTCAACCAAGGCTTTGAAAAAGCGGAACCATGGGAACACTTCGTCCATCTTCTTCAAGAAATAAATCCAAGTTTTGCGAGACAAGTCATCCACAAAGATAGCATAATATAAATATTCTCCCAAAGATGTCACGGGCAACATACCCGATAGATCAGAATGAACCAATTGCAAAATTTCGGTAGTCTTGCTATCACTTGAGGGGAATGGTCCCCTTGTATGTTTTCCTTCGGCGCATCCCTGAATAACACCTTCATGTTCTACTTTAAATTCGGGCATACCTGTCACCATCTTCCTTGCATCGGGTAGAGCCTTATAATGTAGATGCGCAAACCTCTAGTGCCATAATTCGGATTGAAGAGGTGTAGCAAGACATAACTCCCAATGGACTTCCTCCAACTTGATATACGCTATCAACCCTAAATCCAAGAGTAAATGCTTCTTTGAAATTTCTTTTCCAAACATGTACCTTTCCATCAATAAATGCCACCTGTAACCTTTGTCCTCCATTGCCAAGATAGATACCAGGTTCTTCTTTAGATCAGGTACAGATAGTACATCTTTTAAATGAATGATGTTACCTTGATTCAATTGAAGAGTAACATTCCCAGTCCCTTTCACAGGATAAGTGGCATTGTCTCCAAGAATGATTTCCAAATTTGTATCATTTTCTATCAGATTTGAAAGAGCCTCCTTATACCCAGTGAAGTGCCTTGAGGCACCACTATCAATCAACCAATTTCCCAAGGTATCCAAAGGAGAGGCAGTCGAAAGGGAAAATATATGATAGAATTCTTTTTTCTTGTTATCTACAACATTAGATTCATACCTGGAGTTTATTGATCTTTTGGGAGGCCGACCATTTTCAAGTCGAGTAGCGGAAGCATTCCTTTTTCCTTTGTTTTTGAACTTGCCATTCCTTTGATTGTTGTTGCCCTTGAAATCATTTTTTTTTTAACCACATGGTGAATCAGTAACTACCAATCCTAATCTATGGGAGACCCACAATCAATCCTCGTAGCTGCCTCTATAACACCAGGAGTACATCCAACTACCTGCAAGTCGATATACTAAGATCCTATGAAATTGTTACAGTTGTTGTTGTCATCATCCGGAGGTGTATCCCTTCTATTACGATACTCCCTAGCATACTGGCCAAACCCGTTACAAATAAAGAATCTACCCTTTCTTCCATCTTTGAATCTCGGTCTTCCTTGACATTGCTTCTTTGAACCTGCATTGTTCTTTATTTTAGCATGAGCGCAGAATGCAGTAGGATCATTCCTATTTGAAGGCATGCCTCTCTCTATCATCCTTGTTTCTTCTTGAGTACATCTATTCAACAATTCATCAAAACCTGGAATCCGGTCATTGTTGAGGATAGTAGTGTTGAACACATGGCATTCATGAGGGAGACCTCCAAGGGCAATGAGAGTGAGCTACTTGTCAGCAATAACTTCTCCAATTGAAAGGAGATCATTTTTTGTTTCGGTAATCCTCATGAAGTAGGATTGGATATCTTCTCCTCTTCCCTTCTTTATGTCCTTCAACTTGTTCTTGAGAAAGAGGACTTGGTTTGCATTGCTAGCTTTGAACATGCCAACCAACTTGTCATATATCTCATTAGATGTGTTCAAATCGGAGATGTAAGCAACTAAATGCTTATGAATAGGATCCCTGATGATCTTCTTGCCTTTAACTTCACCTTTCTTGTACTTTGTCTTAGCAGCAGCTGGTGCATTTGAAGGAGGTTCTATAATATTTCCCTGCACATAGTCCATAACATCTTGCTCTTTTGAAGTCAAATCAAGACACATCTTCCATGCATGATAATTAGACTTATCATGGAGCTTATCATCAGGTTTGAAGTAAGATGAACAGACCATTGAATCTTGTCCCTGTTTAACAAATCTCAATGATTTCTCTTCTCACTTTTGCTTGGGCTTTGTCTTCACCTCAACTCTGATACCATGTTAATTTTAGATAACAATGGTATGTTCTATGCTTAAGAGAAATTTACTTCATTTTTTCTTATTAGCCCAATATCAATTTCCATATTAGCAATCATATTAACATTGATAGTAAATCCAGATAGAACATAAACAATAAGCATAAGACAAGCCAAGACAAGAGGACACAACATTTGGCGAATGCCAAGGAAAAACCCAAATGTTGGGAAAACCCTTTGATCAAATCTTCTTATTATTCTTCAAAAGTTCAACAGAAAGAGAGTATAATATACAAAATTCACTTGCCAAAACACTGTCAAAACAGTCCAGTCAAACTGCAGTCAATAGGATGCCCTAACCTGAAAGTCAACGCTGCTCAAACCAACAGAAATTCTCCTCCAATTCAGCTCGATCAAACCCAGTCAAGTCAGCCTCCAAATATAGTCCAAATCAGCCCAAAAAGGACCTAAAAATCTGGTCAAACTTGGTCAACGCACAGTCAACTTTCTATGGTCAAAGAGCTACAGTCAACACTGGTCAACCTACTCAAAAAATTTAGATTTTTGTGCCAGAATATGCGGCCTGCACAAACAGAGAATTTCGCACAAAAAAATGCAGTCAAACGAAGTCAAATACTACCCAGTCAATGCTGGTCAAAGATGGTTACAACTCGATCAACGCAAAGAACAGAAAAATCCTGTCAACTCTTTGCATGTGTGGAGAAGAACAGACTGCTTGTAATTTTGTACGACGCAATCAGATGTAGAGAGGAAGGATGTGTGATGATGAGTGACCAAATGAGGAAAATGACTCCTCTATATATACACAACATCGAGGGTGAAGAGACACGTTTGTTGAGCTTCATGAGCCTACATTAGACTTCTAGCCAACCTTGACAATTTGTCCATAGAAGAAATAAATTCATAATTCCATTTATACTTGTCAGAATGAGATGATCTTTAGACCAATCCTACACCTCTCGGAAAGAGGAATCCAATAAAAACATTACCTCCATCATATGAGTTGTCCAAGGTGGAGTTTGGCCCTAATTTCCAACTTTAACATTATAGGATGCGACAACCAAGACCAAAGTCCCTAATAGGCAAAGGAGAGTCATGGTGATTGGTCCCATCCAAGGAGAAGCCATCTCAGGTCGGGCCCTACTTGAAAAGACGACCTAAAGAGACCCATTAGTGGTGATGTAACCTAGGAAAGAAGAAAACAAATGAAACAAAGGGAGAGGATGTAGGAGGAGGACTTCCCCAAGTCTATTAGGAAGTAAAGAAGTATAAAGGAGAAAGGATTCATAAGTAAAAGTGTGAATGGGGGTGTTATTGCATGAAAGAGTAGAGCTATCCCAGGTACCAGCACAGGAGAACAGAGGTTTGTTTGGTCGTGTTCAGTGTTGCCAGAGGCCTAATAAGCTAGGTCGCAGGTCTGTATGAAGTAACTAAAGTGATACAAAGAGGCCAATATGTTTAGGTCTATGTTAGAGTTGTAAAAGAGGTTGACGTCTATGGAGATAAGCTACTAGGTGATAAGGGTTTGAAAAACAACCTTTGTGCCCTAGTTAGGCCTTCCCTCTATGGCACACTACCCTTAAAAGTCTGCTCAGAAGTATGATAAGTTTCACCCTGATTTTTTGTGCATGGGAGAGAAGAAAAAGACCCTAAGGAGACATATGGACTGTGATTTGAGCCACAAATTCTAGGTGTATTGCGCAAATATTTTATGCATGTCTCTCCTGAGGTGGGCCGCATCCAACCTCAGGTAGTTGTACAAAAGTGCAAGCTTATGCGCGGAGTATAGGGAAAACACAATGAAGGAAAATTGTATTAACATGGAGCAAATTCATTGGAAGGGAGAGTTGTGCTGGAGTGGTTGGATAAGACTATCCTAAAGGGCTTAGATTTGAGATGCCCTAGTGTTATCAAGAAGCAAAAGTGTGACAGTTAAGATGGTAATTTTGTGCAACCCTAGTACAAGGATCAAGATGCAAGCTTGGTACTGTTAAGAGGGCAGTTTGATGGAGTGCTAGAAGACCTCATGTAAATTGTTCATTGCAATAGATAATGAACTGTTAGGAGGCAGATGAGCCCTAGTTCAGTGGGTTGCAGTAGGGAAAACTCAGTCATAAGAGGGCAGATTGTAAATGAGCAGTAAAGGACATTATTAGTGGGTTGATCAAGAAGCCAATGTCCAATCATCTTGAGGTAGCCAAGAGTGGTCGATAGTAGTAGATTGACGGCTAGAGATGGAAGCATTCTGATGGTGCAAAAAATCTAGTGTTCAGCAAAAGAGGAGGCAAAGTACTTGCCAGATGTGTTCAACGCACGTGGACCGAAAGGACTATTATGTGCACTTTCAGCAAGCAGTTCAAGTGTACTTTCTTCAGGGAAAGATTCATGGTCATAGTTGTTGACACCAAGCCCTAGTTGTGTCTTGTATCAAGGTTCTATGTAAGGGCCATGATCCATGGTATGGGAGCCCTAAGATTTTTGTATTAAAGTTTGTATATAACAAGTTGTGGGTTGAAAATTTGTCTTGTGTACTATTTGATTCATTGTTATTTGTTATTCCATTATGCAAAGTGCTTGTGTTGTTGCATTTGAATATGTTTGTGATCATGATCTTAGACTCAAACCTGATTCTTTAGTGTCGTGGAAAAATCAATAGGCTATCCACATTATACTAGTCGTTGGAAATGTCCAAGCCCTCATTCAAGTAACTTTGTGCAAGCAAAGTATAAAGTTTGAATTCCTAAGCACTCAAGATAATTTTTCAAACAAGTCAAGCCATTCTTTGGTGGAACATTGTACACTTAGGTCAATTCGGGCCTCCTTTTGTCAAATCGAACCTCTAATTGGTGGGACATCTCAACTCATTTGAGGGATTTAAGTAATGCTGTGAAAAAATTGTAATTTTACTTAGTCTCCAAGCATATTGTGGATGAAAATTCACTTGTTGTTTGAAGCAAAATGAGGAAATATGTTTAGAGGCTCATCTATAAATAGAAAGATCTCTCTCTGCAAATCATTGTGAATTGTTGAGATCTTTTTGCCTAAATATGAAATATTTTCATGAAATCTTTGGTGTTCATATTGAAGTTTATCTCTCTTGGTTGATTTCAAATATTCCCAAGGAAATTTGCAAATAACTAAAGAATACTACACAGGCTAACTAGATTGCTCGACTTGAAGAGCAACTTTGTCACTTGTAGAGGGATGTCTAGGGTTTTATTCGCACATCTCTCTTGTTGGTGTAAGGTAAAGTTTGTTTCTTTTTGTTGGGGCATGTCCTAGTTCTCCCCACCAAGGGTTTCAATTAATTTACATCATAGTTGAGCTATTGGTTGACGGATTTTCCCTAAGTGGAATCCTTTCTAGCAGGGCTTGATTTCAAAACTTTTTCTTGATTACGCTTGAGATGATTTAACTTCTAGTGTTCCATCTCTAGTTATAATTCAGAAGCATTGATCAACCAACTTAAGACGAGCATCAATTTGACCCCATATCCCTAGTAGAAATAAGCCACACTCCTTATTCCAACAATTAGCCATCTCTTTTTACTAAATTCTGCAATTGCCCTTAATTTTTATTATTTAAAAATCTTTAAGAATAGAAAAAAAATACATAAAAATAGAATATAGAAAAATATAAGCATCAAAGATAAAAATTGATACAGAAAATTTCTTCACTTTTATGTCTAGATAAGATTTGACTGAGATTACATTTTGATTCTAGACTCATTTTTTAGAACAGTGTGCCACATTGAATATCTAAGAAAGCCATTGTCCCCTCTATAAATAGAAAGATCTCTCTCTGCAAATCATTGTGAATTGTTGAGATCTTTTTGCCTAAATATGAAATATTTTCATGAAATCTTTGGTGTTCATATTGAAGTTTATCTCTCTTGGTTGATTTCAAATATTCCCAAGGAAATTTGCAAATAACTAAAGAATACTACACAGGCTAACTAGATTGCTCGACTTGAAGAGCAACTTTGTCACTTGTAGAGGGATGTCTAGGGTTTTATTCGCACATCTCTCTTGTTGGTGTAAGGTAAAGTTTGTTTCTTTTTGTTGGGGCATGTCCTAGTTCTCCCCACCAAGGGTTTCAATTAATTTACATCATATTTGAGCTATTGGTTGACGGATTTTCCCTAAGTGGAATCCTTTCTAGCAGGGCTTGACTTCAAAACTTTTTCTTGATTAGGCTTGAGATGATTTAACTTCTAGTGTTCCATATCTAGTTATAATTCAGAAGCGTTGATCAACCAACTTAAGACGAGCATCAATTTGACCCCATATCCCTAGTAGAAATAAGGCACACTCCTTATTCCAACAATTAGCCATCTCTTTTTACTAAATTCTGCAATTGCCCTTAATTTTTATTATTTAAAAATCTTTAAGAATAGAAAAAAAATACATAAAAATAGAATATAGAAAAATATAAGCATCAAAGATAAAAATTGATACAGAAAATTTCTTCACTTTTATGTCTAGATAAGATTTGACTGAGATTACATTTTGATTCTAGACTCATTTTTTAGAACAGTGTGCCACATTGAATATCTAAGAAAGCCATTGTCCCCTCTCCTCTCTTGCATTTAATGTTGATCTAACAAATGTGGAAGGGTTTTGAAGGACATTTTAGAAATCTGATTTTATCTTCAATAATTATAGCTCAAGTATGGGTAAAATCCCTTGCTTTGAGAAACATCAAAAGTTGATTCTAACCCTTCTAATCCCTAGCAACATTTCTAAAGTCTTTTAATTGAATATCACTCACCTTTGGAAGTGTTTTCAGTTGTCATAACAATTGCAACAAGTTTTGATACTAATTGGGACACTTTCATTTTTCAACCCCCGGGAATTGTTCCCCCAAAACTGAGTAACAATTTCCAAATTTGAATAACATTTTGAATAATCAATACTTTGAAGTGCTAGTATGTTTATTTTCATTATATTTCATTATAATATCATCTCGAATTCATAGTCATAAGTTTCTATAGCATTTTTGGGCTTATGAAAGGCCCCAAGGTCGGCTTTTCTTTGTTGGTTTCTGTAAAACTTCTTGTTTGCAGGTGTGTAAAAGCAATGTAAATCATCATTTCATGGTTTCAATCCCATCATTGTTGAGGACCTTCATAATCAATCATGGCGCTTTTGTCAAGGTTACTTCATTCATAAATTTAGTATTTTCTTCATGGTTGTGTTTTCTACAGTAAAATATCATACATCTGTTGAAATTTGGTACCGGAGGACAGGTGGTTCCCTAAGGCTTTGATCTTTGGCCTAGGGAAAAGTGTCCAAAAGAATTTAATTTTTTTCCTAAAGTAACTTTATAATTTTTATAAAGTTAAATCTAATTTAAAAGTGACTTTAAGTGATAAAGTTACTAAAGTCTAATTTTAAAGTGACTTTAATAAAGTTAATGTAAAATTAGAAAGGAAAAGTGACTTTGGAAATAAATGACTAAGTGGGCCTTTATTAAAGTGGGGTGAGTTAAAAAATAAAAAGTGATATTTAAATGAGCATTTAATCTCAACCCTAGATCTCAATCTATTTCAGCGATTGGAGTTAGAGGTTACCCAAAAGTCACGTAGGATTAGATTAAAGGAGGAAAAGGAGGCAAAAGGTCATTCATTCTTTCATGAGCAGATTGAGAGAAGGAGAGCAAGAGAGCAAGGGAGATTTCTGGACAAGGAGAAAAGGAGACAGCAGCTTGGCACATATTCCAAGGAAGCAGTTGAGCAGATTTGTACAGCTGATTCAGCACACAGTGAAAGGTTGATTTTGGCATGATTTTATAGAAATTCGTACAGCTGGTTTGCACAGAAATCGAGGAGTGGTTTACACAGAAATCGAGGAGCAGTTTGTTGTTTTTTTCTGCATGCAAATCGAGGTCCATACAGTGCATTTATTGCAGTCTGTACATCGCATTTAATGCAGGTCGTACAGCAGCATTTAAGGCTGAAAGTGGGCACGAAAATCAAGGAGGCCGTACAGCATTTATTGATGTCATGTTTGCTGTAATTTCCAGTTTGCTGTGAGGCATGGGAAAAGAGATAAGTTGTAAATTTGCTTGCTAATTTGCTTGCTGAATATTTCTCACTGTAAAAGAAAAAGGCATTTTCAGAAATAAAGAAGAGCTCTCGAACTGGTTTTCCCCAAGAGTTGTAGGGGGTTTTTCCAGGGTCACATTGACCAAAAATCACTCTGTTCAAATGTGTTGAATGACTGTTTGTACCTGCTGATTTTTTTTTTTTTTATGCATTTTCCAACATTCTGTAAAATTTCCAGAATTTGTGGTTTCAGCAAAAATTTATTTTTTCAATTGTTGAATGTATGGATATGGGAAAGGGCATTTAACTATATGGGAGAAATAAGGTGAAACTGAAAACCAGGGTGGGAAATGAGAAATTTTTACAACATCAAATAAAATTTATTTTTTCTCCTTAAATCCTAACCTTCATCATTTGATTTTTTGTAGGCCCTGGTCATCATAATACTTTTGGTGACAGTAATGTAGCTTGGGATACCCCCTATGGAATTTTAGGAGTCAGCCAAAACTGAGAGGAGAGTGTGCTTAGATGACATTAGTTCCATCTCATGTGCATTTAACGTTTGAAATCTTGGCCAAGCCTTTATAAGACTCTGCTAATATCAGTGGTAATAGGTCTCTGGGTTAGGGGTTTAGTAAATTTAAAATCCCCCTCCACCAAAAAGTATTGGAGAGACTTCACCTGATATATGGAAGAGTTAATGACAACTCCTTAGCAAAGTTAGCGAAATGTGGCATGATAATTAAAGTGAGGCAATATGCTACAACAGGGAAGAAGGAGAGAGGTGTTACAATTCGATTTTAGAGAAAATCAAGAAAAAATAAGAGGAAGGGAATTAGAAAGAGAAGTGCTAATAGGTCCATTAAGATTTTACCCTTCATTAAATGCCTAGTGCCATAGATTAATTACGATTACATGTACATAACAAATTAAAAGATGAAACCAAACTAACATGGAACCCATCATTGTCCACATGTCTGGGTCAGGCCTGGAAATGTTGCCCCGGAGTTTGATGCAATTAAAAGAACGTTAAAAGCATAGCATGGCCACAAGCAAGAAACAAAAGAAACAGAATATTATAAAATGCAAAAGATGGTTGGGACATTTAATATAACACATGGGAGAAAGCTGAGCATGAGTTCTACCCATTATTATGGCCATCACCATGGTTCCTAGGGCCCTATGACTGCCCCCATCATTGAGGAAACCATGCAAGTCCCAACCCCTAGTGGGCAATGAACTACCCCACCTTAAGGGGGTTATAACTGCTTATATCATACACAACATGCTCTCATTTCCTGGAGCCTTGACCAGTGATACAAAGAAAAATCAAGAAAAGGCAAAAGGAAAATAAAGAAGGGTGGCAAAACCAAAGCCATTTGGCCTTGAGACCCTTGTGTCCCCATCCATTCATCAGCATTCACAGGACACATATCAATTAAAACATGTACCAGGGACTTGTCTTTCCCCTTAGGGACTGGGAACACCTAATAGGGTTGTTTATTACCCACTCCTACCTAGGGAGGTAACACTAAATTTGGAAAGGAAGCCCAGTATGAAGTCTCAATGTGCCCTTGATAAACAAGCTTGGTTAACTCAGATGTACCAATGAATTATTGTACGTAATTGTGAGAATGCGCATTGGATATTATATGTAATTGGTAGGTGGTTTCATCATGGGTTGGGAAACGTAAGTGGGACCCAAGTCCACAAGACGATCATATTGATTCCCCTGGGTGAAGCATTGAGAGCCGTGGGACTCCCATCATGTGTAGAGCATCATTCCATGTCATGGGCGCCCTCAACACCTTCAGCAGTATGCTCATTGCTCTACATTATTCATGAGATGATGTGGCTGGACCAGTGTACCCCAGCCGACTTACCATTATATGCCCCAGATGAGGTTTTTATCAACCCTTGGGACAAGGGAGGGCAAGCACCATCATTAGAGTCCTCAGTATTGGAGCATCACAATCTATTCTATCATCAGGGGATCCATGAGACCAATTTCTGTGCCCCAAACTCACTTTGCGGCCCCACATGATGACTTGCATGGAAAGTAAAGAGCCATCCCCTTGTCCATGATTTATGGAGCCCTCTCACACACTTTGGCACCAACAGAACTCAATGTGGCCCTCCAACGGCCTTACATCAACATGATTTCATCAATTTGGCAAGCTATTGGATGGTTATTTTATAATTTGTAAAAGCTACTTGGTCGGATAATGACCACGGCATGTATTTTGCACATTTTTATAATGTTAGGGTACTTAAGCTAATAATTTGACCTACTAGGTCTCATATAAATAAAACTCAACTTCATTTGTATTGGATCATCATCACACTTGGGAATTTCTGCCTTCTTGGCAAATCCGAACTTTTTCTTTGGATTAGCTATTGGATGTCTTGGATGCATTTTGATATTTGGAGCTGAAATTAGATTTTCTTTGGAGCTGTATCTTGATCTGTGGATAGATATATCATATTGTCATCTTGTGAGTGCCTCTTGTTGAAGTTTCATTCTTGAAAAATGTCTAATGTATGGAATTGTTGCAACTAGATTAATGTTATATTCAACCCTAATTGTTGAAGATTTATTTTGAAAGTTATTTGGTTGGCAATTGCACATGTTACTCATAGCATGACATGTGATGAATGTTCCTAGTGGATGAAATTTTGCTTTTCCTCCATAAAACTCCATAAATTTTGAGTGGGTAATTGTTGAGGGTTGGTAGCTAGGGCATCAATTCTTGACCTCCTTCAAGACATTTATGGCAAATTTGAAGCATCTAGGACTCCATAAACTAGAAGAAGAAGGCATTGGTCCAAACCATTTCGTGATCAAATGCTTCTTTCTCCATATTTTCTTCTCCCAAAGTTTTGGTCCCCTCTTCTTGGACGGCTAACTTAGGGCATAGAGCGAAATTCTCTAGAGAGTGAAAGGGTGGATTCTGGGATCATAGACTTCAAGTTTAGGGTCATAGCGACAAGTTCTCAAAGTTTGACAAGCATCCCTTGTGTTTTCATCCATAAAAACTCTTGCCCGATGTGTGCCCTAGAAGGGAAACCCTAGTTTGCATTTCCTTCACTTGGGGACTTCTTCGAGGGTTGTATGAGCTCAACATTCATTGGAAGAAATCATAGGAAGCCCTTTCTTCTCCTTGCCTTGATCTTGGGAGTACCTTTAACAGCGATAATTCACAAAACCCTAGATCTCATGCAAGTTTTTTCTAGGTCTCTAATAGGGAGCGAAAACCCTTTTGAAGTGCCATCCTATCACAAAGAGCTTCCCTTAAGAAGTCTTACCTCATCACCTAGTACCTCAAACCCTGGAACATCAATTAAAGGTGATTATTTATCTATCGAGACTCCTCCCAGTGATGAAAGTCCGTAAAGAGCACGATACACTGACTTTGCTGACAGTGGGACATTGTCCCATTGTTATCACTTAGTCTAGCTCTTTGACCCTTAGGCTTTCCCTCCTTAGGGCCTACTGGATTGTGTGGTAACACAACCTACAACATAAAGGTAAATGGCTTGCCACATACAAGGAGGCGATAACAATAGCAAATCTCAATGAAGGTTGAGAAGTGAGTGAAGGTGAGAAGAGGAGAAAGAATGAGAGGCAGTAAAGGTATGGATGAACGAGTGGAGGAAAGAGAGATCAAAGTTACTGAAGCCAAGACCAAAAAACTGAGAAAAATACGCAAGGGCGGACAACACTAGTTGAGATAGAAAATGAAAGAGGTGAGAATTGACAACTCCAAAGCACAAATAGTGAAGGAAAGAAGAAAAAGTTGACAATGCTAGTGTTGAAATGGGGAATGCAATATACGAGTGGAAGCAAGCATTGGAGCAATGGTTGGAGATGTGATCCCATAGCTGCAGTCTATAGGATGTGACAACCAAGACCAAAGTCCCTAATAGGCAAAGGAGAGGTATGGTGATTGGTCCCATCCAAGGAGAAGCCATCTCAGGTCGGGCCCTACCTGAGAAGACGACCTAGAGAGACCCATTAGTGGTGATGTAACCTAGGAAAGGGGAACACAAATGAAACAAAGAGAGAGGATATAGGACGATGACTTCGATTATTTATAAAGAAGAAAGGGTTCATGAGTAAAAGTATGAATGGGAGTGCTATTGCATGAAAGAACCAAGCTAGCCCAGGTACGTGAGCAGGAGAACAGAGGTTTTTTTGGTCGTGTTCAGTGTTGCAACGGGCCTAATAAGCTAGGCCACAGGTCTATACAAAGTAACTAAAGTGATACAAAGAAGCCAAGATGTTTAGGTTTGTGGTAGAGTTGTAAAAGAGGTTGACGTATGTGGAGATAAGCTGCTAGGTGATGCAAGGGTTGTTCAAGGGTTTGAACATCAATCTTTGTGCCCTAATTAGGCTTTCCCTCTATGGTACGTTGCCCTTAAAAGTCTGCTCGGAAGTATGATACATTTTGCTCTGATTTTTTGTGCATGGGAGAGAAGAAAAAGACCCAAAGGAGACATATGGACTGTGATTTGAGCCACAAATTCTGGGTGTATTGCGCAAAGAATCTATGCATATGTCTCTCGTGAAGTGGGTGGTATCCAACCTCAGGTAGTTGTACAAAAGTGAAGGTTTATGCGCAGAGTATAGGGCTAATAAAAATGAAGGAAAATTGAGTTAACGTGGAGTAGATTCATTGGAAGGGAGAGTTGCGTTGGAGTTGTTGGATAAGACTGTCCTAAAGGGCTTAGGACAATAGATTTGAGATGTGCTAGTGTCATCAAGAAGCAGAAGTGTGACAATTAAGAAGGCAGTTTTGTGGAGCCCTAGTACAGTGATCGAGGTGCAAGCTTGGTACTGTTAAGAGGGAAATTTGATGGAGTGCTAGAAGACCCCATGTACGATATTCATTGGAGGAGATAATGAACTGTTAGGAGGCAAATTTGTGAGCCCTGGTTCAGTGGGTTGCAAGAGGGCAAGCTCAATCATAAGAGGGCAAATTTTAAAGACCCTAAGAATGTGATCCTTTGAAGCAGTAAAGGACATTGTTAGTGGGTTGATCACGGAGCCAATGTGCAATCATCTTAAGGCAGCCAAGAGTGGCCAATAGTGGCAGATTGATGGCTAGAGATGTAAGCATTATGATGTTTCAAAAGTTCCAGTGATCAGCAAAAGAGGAGGAAAAGTACCTGCCAGATATGTTCAAGGTACATGGACTAAAAGGATTGTTATGTGCACCTTCAGCAAGCAGGTCGAGTGTACTTTCTTCAAGGAAAGATTGGTGGTCATAATTGTTGACACCAATCCCTAGTTGTGTCTTGTATCAAGGTTCTATGTAAGGGCCATGATCCATGGTATGGGAGCCCTAAGATTGTTGTATTAAAGTTTGTATATAACAAGTTGTGGGTTGAAAATTTGTCTTGTGTACTATTTGATTCATTGTTATTTGTTATTCCACTATGCAAAGTGCTTGTGTTGTGGAATTTTAGCGTGTTTGGGATCGTGATCTTAGACTCAAACCCGATTCTTAAGTGTTGTGGAAAAATCAACAAGCTATCCACAATATGCTAGTCATTCGAAATGCCCAAGCCCTCATTCAAGTAACTTTGTGCAAGCAAAGCGGAAAGTTTGAATTCCTCAGCACTCAAGATAATTTTCCAAACAAGTCAAGCCATTCTTTGATGGAACATTGTACGCTTAGGTCAATTTGGGCCTCCTTTTGTCAAATCGAACCTCTAATTGGTGGGACATCTCACCTCATTTTAGGGATTTAAGTAATACGATGAAAACATTGTAATATTTCTTAGTTTCCAAGCATATTGTGGATTGAAAGTCACTTGTTTTTTGAAGCGAAAGGAGGAAATGTTGAGAGCCTCATCTATAAATAGAAATCTCTCTCTCCTTTGCAAATCATTGTAATTTGTTCAGATGTTTTTTCCAAAATGTGAAATATTTTCATGAAATCTTTGGTGTTCATCCTGAAGTTTATCTTTCTTGGTTGATTTCAAATATTTCTAAGAAATTTGCAAATAACTAAAGAATACTACACAGGCTAACTAGATTGATTGATTTGAAGAGCAACTTTGTCACTTGTAGGGGGATGTCTACGGTTTTATTCGCACATCTCTCTTGTTGGTGTAAGGTAAAGTTTTTTTTCTCCTTATTGGGCCATGCCCTAGTGCTCCCACCAAGGGTTTCAATTTATTTTGCATCATAGTTGAGCTATTGGTTGATGGCTTTTCCCTAAGTGGAATCCTTTCTAGTTCAACTTGATTTCAAAACTTTTTCTTGATTAGGCTTGAGGTGATTTAACTTTTAGTGTTCCACCTCTAGTTATAATCCACAAGAATCGATAAACCAACTTAAGACGAGCATCAATTTGACCCCATAGCCCTAGTAGAAATAGGGCACACTCCTTATTCCAACAATTAACCATCTCTTTTTACTAAATTTTGCAATTGCCCTTAATTTTTATTATTTAAAAAGCTTTAAGAATAGAAAAAAATACAAAAAAATATAAGCATCAAATATAAAAATTGATCTAGAAAATTTCTTCACTTTTATGTCTAGATAGGCTTTGACTAATTACATTTTGATTCTAGACCCATTTTTTAGAATAGTGTGCCACATTGAATATCTAAGAAAGCTATTGCCCCCTCTCCTTTCTTGCATTTAATGTTGATCTAACAAATGTGGAAGGGTTTTGAAAGATATTTTAGAAATCTGATTTTATCTTCAGTAATTATCAGTGTTGTTAAAAGCGCGTTTTAATCGCGCTTTTTTCAAAAACGCGCGCTTTTTTCCCCATGGCGCTTAAAACGCGCGTTTTATACGAAAAAAGCGCGGAAATTTTTTTTTGCCGCTTTTTTCGAAAAAAGCGCACCTTTTTCAGAAAAAAACTCGGGATGCCTGGGCAGCGGGATTTTTGAAAAAAAATGAATATTTTTGTACCAAACGATTTTTTCCCGCTTTTTCTGCTTTTTTCCCGATTTTTCCGCTTTTTTCCGCTTCATTCCCCGCGCTGATTTAATCCCGCTCGCGCTTTTAACAACATTGGTAATTATAGCTCAAGTATGGGAATCCCTTGCCTTGAGGTACATCAAAAGTTTATTCTAACCCTTCTAATCGCTAGCAAAATTTCTGAAGTTTTTTAATTGAACATCACTCACCTTTGGAAGTGTTTTCAGTTGTCATAACAATTGCAACAGGTTTTGATACTAATTGGGACACTTTCATTTTTCAATTCCCAGGAATTGGTCCCCCAAAACTAAGTAACAATTTCCAGATTTGAATAACATTTGTAATAACCAATACTTTGAAGTGCTAGTATGTTTATTTTCATTATATTTCATTATAATATCATCTTGAATTCATAGTCATAAGTTTTTATAGCATTTTTGGGCTTATGAGAGGCCCCAAGGTCGGCTTTTCTTTGTTGGTTTCTGCAAAACTTCATGTTTGCAGGTGTGTAAACGCAAGGTAAATCATCATTTCATGGTTTCAATCCCAACATTGTTGAGGACCTTCATAATCAATCTTGGTGCTTTTGTCAAGGTTACTTCATTCATAAATTTAGTATTTTCTTCGTTGGTTTGTTGTTCCTACAATAAAATATCATACATCAGATCAAATTTATTTTTCCTCTTTAAATCCTAACCTTCCATCATTTGATTGTTTGTAGGCTTTGGTCATCATAATACTTTTGGTGATCCTTGTGTAGTTTGGGATACACCCTACGACATTTTAGGAGTTGGCCAAAAATGAGAGGAGAGTGTGCTTAGATGACATTAGATGCATCCCATGTGTGCTTACCATTTGGAATCTTGGCCAAGCCTTTATAAGCTGCTAATATGAGTGGTAATAGGTCTCTAGGGTAGGGGTTTAGTAAATTTAAAATCCCCCTCCACCAAAAAGTATTAGAGAGACTTCACCTGAGATATGGAAGAGTTAATGACAACTCCTTAGTAAAGTTAGCAAAATGTGGCATGATAGTTAAAGTGAGGCAATATGTTATCACAGGGAAGAAGGAGAGAGGTGTTACAACTCGATTTTAGAGAAAATTGAGAAAAACTAAGAGGAAGGGAATGAGAAAGGGGAATGCTAATAGGTCCATTAAGATTTAACCCTTCATTAAATGCCTAGTGCCATAGATTAATTACAATTCACAACATGTAGATAACAACAAATTAAAAAATGAAACCAAACCAACTTGGGGTTAACTCATAAATCTCCTTTGATGTAACTGACCTAAGTGCTAGAAATGAAAGAGAGGAAAACCAAAACAATCTAACCTTGTTGCCCCAACAAAGATGATCGTTGGGCATTGAGCAACTTCCACATGATATTGCACCTATTAATGATCCTCCATATGCTGAAATGTTGAGCTTGAAATCTTGGGCGTTGGAATTTTTTATGATGCCTATTACCCACCAAAATGGGTAACCCCATAGGAGAAAACTTTTCTCCTGCATTTTATTTCTAGTCAGACAACCAGTTAGCCATCATCCTTTTATATAAATTTCTTGATGATGATAACCCATCTACATTCGCCATCTATATCAACCACATACCTCTCCCCATCTGACATTCCCTCTTGGATGAAAATGGGCTTCTCCTCAAAATGTACTTTGATCATTTTGCAATCAAGTGCTTATACTTGTTTATTTTGTGCATTTAGTATCATCGATAAAGGGTTGATTTAGAAGATTGAGCAATCTTGACTGTAAATCTGTTCTCTCACCTTACTAGGGGAGTTAATAGCATGTTCATATTTCCCTACATCAAACTTCCCACTTTCAATACCACATTACAAGCCCCTTATACCACCTCCATTCTTTTAGCCTAACTTGTCATTGGCTCATTGGGATTTGGCGCTCTCTTATCCACACTCCTTGAGTAGGAGAAACAATGCCCTAGAGGTTGATGAAACTAAAAGAATGGAAAAGCATATTATGGCCACAATGAAAGAAAAAGAAGAAAATCAAAATGTAAAAGATGGTCAGGATAGAAGTTAGCGCATTGGAAAAATCCTAGCATGAGCTCTAGCCTCCTCATTGGCCATCACCCGATTCTTGAGCACTTGAGACTCCATTTCATTAAAAGGAACCCTTTCATGTCCCAACCTTGATGAGCAATAAATTGTCTCATCTCAAGGGATCAAATCAAATGCTAAATCATAAGAGCAAGCTCTAACCCTTAAGTTATGCACCCAAAATAAAAAGCATTCTGATGAAAAAGTAAAAGGCACACTAGAGGGGTGGAAAAAGTAGGTCGAGCAGGGCAACTCATCTCTCCACAATTTCTCCCTCCATTTACATATATACATTCAAGATGTGGACTCCCCATCAGTTAGTCCCCTCGACCATGGCACTTGCCCATGAAGCCTTTTCCCCTCTATTGCGACTCATCTACACTAACACCTATTGATTCAGAGCTCGACCTTGGGAATGCAACCTCCCCTTGGGTTGACCATTAGCCACCTCTATCAAGGTAGGGAACACCTTTATGGGTCTTGGTCTAGTTAAATATCGGAAGGTGATCCAAGTTTGAAGTATTAATATGCCCTTAACATACAAGTTTGGTCCACTTAGATGCTCATATGATCTTAGTCTCTAATGAATGGTTTCTTTCATTTGAGTTCATGCAAGTCTTGTTAGGTGGTCCACAGTAGCATAGGCCTTGAGAGCACCCACTCCATAGGTGCCCAGGCACTCCAAAGAGATTGATGACTTAGCAGATGTAGCATTACCCACTTACTTCAGAGCGTTGGCCATTAAGATGACTTGTGCTAATGATACCAGAGCACCCCCAGGACCCAGGAGTCGGACGTTGATCTTCTTTGACTTAGCACAAACGATTCTTGATGATTGCACCACTAGACCCAACAAGCCCCTAGGCTAGCCTTGACACTACCTGATGGGCAGGCCATGATTTGAAGCACAAATGAGGATGATCTTCCATGAGATGATTGGGGAGGACTTGTTGCACGTAACAGATCCCTAGCGCTGGAGAAAAGAGGCCTTGCATTGACCATTGGAGACCCATGGGGATGATGTGGTGACACCCCAACTATATTTGGGACCCATGAGGATGATTTGAGGTAAATTTGAGGAACACTCCTCAAATGATGGTTGATCCTAGGACACAGACACATTTTCAGCCTTCATCTCACCATGACATGACATTTAGAGCCCAAAAAGGCATGACGTCAACATTATGAGGCTTATAGCTCACAGATGTGGGTCATTTATGACATATTTTAGCATTGAGTTAGTGGGTTGGCTCGTAACCCAAGGTTTACTTGTTGTCAAACTTGTTTTAGGGGCTTCTTAGGCTAATATTAGTTGAGGCAAACCTCCTATAAATAGAGGCCTCTCCACATTTGATTTTGGTCTTCACTCCCCCTTAGAAGATTTCGTCCTAGTTATTGTAGTCTTGTATTCTTGTGCATATGTGATCTTTGTGGATGATTTTGCTATTGGAGAGTAGCTCTTGTTGTGGAGACATCACTTTAGGATAATAAAGGATTTCTTCATGCATATCTTGTGAGTATATTTATTGTTGATTATCTTTTGATGGTTATTGCATGGAATAATTTTTTCTAGGGTTTTTATGTTCTTGTTATATTGCATATCTTTTTATGGAATCTTGGTAAAATATTGTATGTTTTAACTAGAGACTGTATGACATCCCTTCATGACGCCAAGTGAGCTTTCCTCTCGATTTCATCCCCTCATAAAGTGGTAACTAGGGTTTTTCTTCCCCTTACTCCCTTTTGGGTTTGATATCTCCATAGTAAGACCCCCTTAGACTCCATCACCCAAGGAACAAGCACTAGCTTCCAGAGGTGATTAAACCTCATTAAATATCCTTTTAAAACATCATTTCTCTCCTCTCTCTCATTTTCGGCCCTTCAAGGCAAGTTGCTAGGCTTGGGCATAGGGTGGAATTCAACTAGGGGGGGAACATTGGCTTGATGTGAGGTGTCTCACATGGACTGAGTCTCATTGCATCAAAATCTAACCTTTTCCACAGTTAAATTTGCCTACTTAAGGCTAATGTCATAAGCCCTAGGGTGATTTTTCCCTAGGGAGACCCTAATCTAGCACAAATACTTCAACTTGGGGCTTGTTGAAGGCTTGTGGCTCCTATTGTTGATCATATCAATTTTTCATAAACCTTTTCTTGCTCTTATGTACCTTTGTAAGTTATTATCAGTGTTTATCTCTTAAACCCTAGGCCATAAGACCCCTTGATAGGTTCCTTAGAGAGCACATTGTTCCTTGTTTCACTAGATTGGGCCTTGTTCTTAGTCTAAGTGCCCTCTTTGAGCCCTTCGTAGGCTGCTCTCCTAAGATACATTATTCCTTGTCTAATGAAATTGAGCCTTGTCCTTAGCCTGAGTATCTTGGGTAAGCCTATTCAATCTCCTTTATAGTCTATTTTGACGGTACGCTTCTCCTTATTACATAGAATTGAGCCGTGTTCTCAGTCTGAATACCCTATTTGAGTCTATTCAATTGTCACCTTTGAACCCTAAAACCAAGAATATCCTGAGTTTTATTGTTCGGAACCAAGAATATCCTTTAAGTGACCTAAACTGGGAAGCCTCCCAAGTGCTGAATGTCCACTAAAGAGCAAGAGGTGTTGTGTTGCGGTGACATTGGGCCTCCACCTCGATGTTGTCCCTTGGTCTAGTTCTCATCTTGTGAGGCCTCTCACAAGGCCTGCTAGATTTTGAGGAAATAGTGCCCAGATGGATCCAAGATGCCCCCAAGCTAGCCTTGACCTTTTTTTATGGATGACACATTGTTCCAAAGCGCAAATGGGGATGGTTATCACTGGGATGACTCGGGAGGGCTAGCAAATCCCTCTTTGATGCCTATTTTTCTTTAGAGGTGCCATGTCACTCCCACTTGCTTGCAAAGAGTGACATAGGGCTTCTCCTAGATGACATCATGGTGGTGAGGGCACCATTAGGAGATATATGTATGCACTTTAGAACTTTCTTGGAGTGAGGAGCACTCTTGGACCCTTGTCTCAGTTCCTTGATGCCTTATTGCATTTTCTGGGACAACGCTGCTTGGAAGTGGGAGTGGAAGCGAGAAGCAGGATGGAATTAGTGAAGGCCCATTTGAATTAGTATATGAGATGGATGTAACATTTTCAACTCACTTAAAGATACTAGTCTAAAAGTTCATGCAACAAAACTCCTCAAATTTAGATGCCCTACAAAAGAGAATCGGCTAGTTAGTAGAGCTTGATGAGCGCAAAATACTTTCCTATGATCATGTGGTAAAGTCAAGAGAAAATCAAGAAGAATTTTGACTGGAAAAATCCTAGCATGAGCTCTAGCCTCCTCATTGGCCATCACCCGGTTCTTGAGCACTTGAGACTCCATTTCATTAAAAGGAACCCTTTCATGTCCCAACCCTGATGAGCAATAAATTGTCTCATCTCAAGGGATCAAATCAAATGCTAAATCATAAGAGCAAGCTCTAACCCTTAAGTTATGCACCCAAAATAAAAAGCATTATGATGAAAAAGTAAAAGGCACACTAGAGGGGTGGAAAAAGTAGGTCGAGCAGGGCAGCTCATCTCTCCACAATTTCTCCCCCCATTTACATATATACATTCAAGATGTGGACTCCCCATCAGTTAGTCCCCTCGACCATGGCACTTGCCCATGAAGCCTTTTCCCCTCTATTGCTACTCATATACACTAACACCTATTGATTCAGAGCTCGACCTTGGAAATGCAACCTCCCCTTGGGTTGACCATTAGCCACCTCTATCAAGGTAGGGAACACCTTTATGGGTCTTGGTCTAGTTAGATATCGGAAGGTGATCCAAGTTTGAAGTATTAAAATGCCCTTAACATACAAGTTTGGTCCACTTAGATGCTCATATGATCTTAGTCTCTAATGAATGGTTGCTTTCATTTGAGTTCATGCAAGTCTTGTTAGGTGGTCCATAGTAGCATAGGCCTTGAGAGCACCCACTCCATAGGTGCCCAGGCACTCCAAAGAGATTGATGACTTAGCAGATGTAGCATTACCCACTTACTTCAGAGTGTTGGCCATTATGATGACTTGCGCTAATGATACATGTCCCAGAGCACCCCCAGGACCCGGGACATTGATCTTCTTTGACTTAACACAAACGATTCTTGATGATTGCACCACTAGACCCAACAAGCCACTAGGCTAGCCTTGACACTACCTGATGGGCAGGCCATGATTTGAAGCCCAAATGAGGATGATCTTCCATGAGATGATTGGGGAGGACTTGTTGCACGTAACGGATCCCTAGCGCTGGAGAAAAGAGGCCTTGCATTGACCATTGGAGACCCATGGGGATGATGTGGTGACACCCCAACCATATTTGGGACCCATGAGGATGATTTGAGGTAAATTTGAGGAACACTCCTCAAATGATGGATGATCCTAGCACACAGACACATTTTCAGCCTTCATCTCACCATGACATGACATTTAGAGCCCAAAAAAGGCATGACGTCAACATTATGAGGCTTATAGCTCACAGGTGTGGGTCATTTATGACATATTTTAGCATTGAGCTAGTGGGTTGGCTTGTAACCCAAGGTTTACTTCTTGTCAAACTTGTTTTAGGGGCTTCTTAGGCTAATATTAGTTGAGGCAGACCTCCTATAAATAGAGGCCTCTCCACATTTGATTTTGGTCTTCACTTGTGGACTATTTCAGCCTCCTTAGAAGATTTCGTCCTAGTTGTTGTAGGCTTGTATTCTTATGCATATGTGATCTTTGTGGATGATTTTGCTATTGGAGAGTAGCTCTTGTTGTGGAGACATCACTTTAGGATAGTAAAGGATTTCTTCATGCATATCTTGTGAGTATATTTATTGTTGATTATCTTTTGATGGTTATTGCATGGAATAATTTTTTCTAGGGTTTTTATGTTCTTGTTATATTGCATATCTTTTTATGGAATCTTGGTAAAATATTGTATGTTTTAATTAGAGATTGTATGACATCCCTTCATGATGCCAAGTGAGCTTCCCTCTCGATTTCATCCCCTCATAAAGTGGTAACTAGGGTTTTTCTTCCCCTTACTTCCTTTTGGGTTTGATATCTCCATAGTAAGACCCCCTTAGACTCCATCACCCAAGGAACAAGCACTATCTTCCAGAGGTGATTAAACCTCATTAAATATCCTTTTAAAACATCATTTCTCTCCTCTCTCTCATTTTCGGCCCTTCAAGGCAAGTCGCTAGGCTTGAGCATAGGGCGGAATTAAACTAGGGGGAGAATGTTGGCTTGATGTGAGGTGTCTCACATGGACTAAGTCTCATTGCATCAAAATCTAACCTTTTCCACAGTGAAATTTGCCTGCTTAAGGCTAATGTCATAAGCGCTAGGGTAATTTTGCCCTAGGGAGACCCTAATCTAGCACAAATACTTCAACTTGGGGCTTGTTGAAGGCTTGTGGCTCCTATTGTTGATCATATCAATTTTTCATAAACCTTTTCTTGCTCTTATGTACCTTTGTAAGTTACTATCAGTGTTTATCTCTTAAACCCTAGGCCATAAGCCCCCTTGATAGGTTCCTTAGAGAGCACGTTGTTCCTTGTTTCATTGGATTGGGCCTTGTTCTTAGTCCAAGTGCCCTCTTTGAGCCCTTCGTAGGCTGCTCCTAGGATACATTATTCCTTGTCTAATGAAATTGAACCTTGTCCTTAGTTTGAGTATCTTGGGTAAGCCTATTCAATCTCCTTTATAGTTTATTTTGAGGGTATGCTTCTCCTTATTACATAGAATTGAGCCTTGTTCTCAGTCTGAATACCCTATTTGAGTCTATTCAATTGTCACCTTTGAACCCTAAAACCAAGAATATCCTGAGTTTTACTGTTCGGAACCAAGAATATCCTTTAAGTGACCTAAACTGGGAAGCCTCCCAAGTGTTGAATGTCCACTAAAGAGCAAGAGGTGTTGTGTTGTGGTGACATTAGGCCTCCACCTCGATGTTGTCCCTTGGTCTAGTTCTCATCTTGTGAGGCCTCTCACAAGGCCTGATAGATTTTGAGGAAATAGTGCCCAGATGGATCAAAGATGCCCCCAAGCTAGCCTTGACCTTTTTTTATGGATGACACATTGTTCCAAAGCACAGATGGGGATGGTTATCATTGGGATGACTCGGGAGGGCTAGCAAATCCCTCTTTGATGCCTATTTTTCTTTAGAGATGCCATGTCACTCCCACTTTCTTGCAAAGAGTGACATAGGGCTTCTCCTAGATGACATCATGGTGGTGAGGGCACCATTAGGAGATATATATATGCACTTTAGAACTTTCTTGGAGTGAGGAGCACTCTTGGACCCTTGTCTCAGTTCCTTGATGCCTTATTGCATTTTCTGGAACAAGGCTGCTTGGAAGTGGGAGTGGAAGCAGGAAGCAGGATGGAAATAGTGAAGGCCCATTTGAATTATTATATGAGATGGATGTAACATTTTCAACTCACTTAAAGATACTAGTCTACAAGTTCATGCAGCAAAACTCCTCAAATTTAGATGCCCTACAAAAGAGAATCGGCTAGTTAGTAGAGCTTGATGAGCGCAAAATACTTTCCTATGATCATGTGGCAAAGTCAAGAGAAAATCAAGAAGAATTTTGACAAGAAAGCACGCTAGTAGAACTTTCAGAAGGTGACATTGTCCTACTTTGGAACAAGGGGTGAAAAAATCAGTAATCATGTTAAGTTTGAAAGTTTATGGTTAGGTCATTACATGATTAATGAAGTTGCAGGTAACAATTCTTTCTATCTATACCATTTGGATGGAGAAATATTTCTCTTGCCGATAAATGGGCAATATTTAAAGGTGTACTTTCAAGGTAATATCTCATGCCTAAGGGGCATCCTTGTACCATAGTTTTCTTAGCTTGCTTTTTGTGATTTGATTTCATTGTGTGTTGTAATTTCATTTCCTAGATTGAAAAGTCATTTCATTTGGTTTATTTGTTGTGTCAGGAAGGGGTAAGGTATTGGTATCTTATGTCCTCCCTAGTATTTGATGATGGTCATGTGAGATCCATGCAAGTCATAGGTTGTTGGAGATTTTGAGGTTCTCGAGCACTCCCAAGAAGAGCACTTGTCGTGTAGTTGGAGCTAGATGTTATCCCTCTTCCCACAAGGGTACTCCAGAACTTTTGACCACACCATTTGCAAGCCCAAATGTGTGGAAGTGATAGACCTATAAGGCCATATGGGTGTCTTTTGTGAAAGCATCTCCTAGATCCCTGATGGTGGACGATCATGACTAGTATTTTTAGCTTCATTTTCATGGTGTTTAGTTTTATGGCACCGCTGACATCCCCATGGTGGGTAGTAACTCCCTGCCTTGATGGGCATTCTTATATATAGGCACAATTTAGGCAGAGGGTATATCACCTTAATAGATTATGGAAATAACGTACATCACATCCTAAGCAGCAACAATTACTCTTGTAACCTATAACTATGATCATTGAATACGGAACTACAGTATATAAGCTCGCTAGTATTTAGTATGTTAGTAATCGATTTCGAAGGTACGAAGACGGCTGCTCAAGAAAAGGAGAGCTACCTGGAACCCTGGAACTGGATGCCGTAGGCGAATGCTTAATCGCGAAGTCGCTTGCTCGAGAAAAGGATATTGAACATTATGACAAGGCTACCTGCTACTGGATGCTGTAGGCAAAAGATTACCCTGCATCTCTTCCAGGCGTGTTGAAGAACGTCCATTTGCCTAATTTACGGTGATCTCGGATCCATTCATCTCTGCATTGTCGTCATTTCCCGT
>APFE030369289.1:8402-18790 GCA_000404065.3 Pinus taeda
CAGAGAGAAGACACTAATCAAAATCCCAGAAGCTGACTCACCCCCCTACAATCATCTATATATGGATCCCTCATCCCAAAGATCCAAAGGCTGGAATCTTGTATCTTGTAAGTAAGTGTTGTTGGTTTCCTGGTGGAATATCATAGTGTTGGGTGATCTAAGCTCTTCATGAGGTGAAGAAGGGCTTTCATGCTGGGAGGATGACGCTGGTTTAGATCAATGGGTTGTAATCCTCTCTTCTAATCTTTATGTCAATAAATATATTCAAGTTTTCCTCCACATTCTTGTATGTTTGATGTTATATGCATTTGTGTGGTCAATATATATATATGGTCCTATATTGTTTATGATTGTAGATCTCTGTGCTTTGAATGTATTATGCTGCTTTGACTTTACAGGTACTCTTTGAAGTGGAGTAATCAAGGAAGGAGCGAAAAAGATCCATCAGAGGGGAGAAGGAACAAGCAAGGAACCAAGTGAAAGATTGAGGTTGGTATTCTTTGCTCCTCTCCTATCTACTTCTCATAAAGGAAAACGAAAGTAACTTTAGTTTGTTTTTTTCTAAGATAGCTACCCGTCTTAGTGGGACTAGCAGCTCTGCATGGACACTAAATTTCCCGATAACAAAATGGCGACTCCACTAGGGAGCGAATAGCTTGTTTGCTTGTCTATATTTTTTTGCTTTATAAACTTATAGATGGAGCCTGAAGTCAAGCCAGCTAGCCTTCGAACTGCATTTGCTATGCAAGTGCAAGGTGGATCAATGCTGCTTCAGTCTATCTCCGGGTTTTGTTTATAAATTGAACAATTGATTTGCAAACATCCTAATTGGCCTGGTGGTGGCTCAAGTAGCATCGTTAGATCAACCCCTGTGATTTTTATTTACTGACTATCATTAGCTCGGCCTAAATCCCTGAACTGAGCTGCAAACTGTGACCAAGAACCTAGTTGAAGTCTCGTCCCTGGACCATCGCACCTTCTCCTCTTGGGAATCTAGATGCATCACACCTCCCGTGTGCAGTAGGTGAGATGCATCACTCTTTCCCTGTGTTACAGGTGCGATGATCAGATAAGACTTCTTTTGCTTCCAGATTTTCGTTTTTTGTTCACTCTCTTTAGCTTTATTCAGGAGTTTTGCTTTCTGTGATCAGTATACCACTGTGGAAACTCCCTTCCTTTGCATGATTCAGCCTCCATAGTATAAATAACTATAAATGTTTTTATGTATTGTTCGCCATTTACGGTTCTCCTTTAAAAAGAAGTAGCGTAGTCAAACTATCGTCTTTTGATTTGGAAGTGTCGCAAGTGTCGTTTTCAGTCAAAGAAAAGAATCCTACTATTCTTGATGGTCGATTGCACTGTTACTCTTGTATTTGATTTGAATTAATAGTTTTTCAAGTGTCGAAAGCAGTTTTCAATTCAAAATCACAAAGTGTCGTCATTATCTTCCTTTCGTATTTTGAAGCGAAAATCGCTAGTATTGTCGCTTGAAATGATTCAGATTTGTACTTAGCATTCTTTTTGTCATTCACACATTAAGAAAGAAAAAACAAATACATGCATGTACATTTGCATTTAGACTGCTTGTTGATTTTGATTTATGACAGTGCATCTAGTGTGTGCTCTCTGCTCTATGTTGAAAGAATACTGCTTCTCTTTCCTTAGTAGCTAGGATTTTCATTGCAAAAAGAGGATTGAATGATTACTTATCATCTTAGATTGCATTTTAGGAATTATATATCTACATCATGGGGTGAACCTGAAAGGAAAACTTCTTAAGAAAGATAAACTATAAAATAAATTCAATGAACATAAAAACACTTTGGAACCTAACGCACAACATTTAGAAGTCTAGGCTAGAGACGTATTCTAGCATCGTAAAGCTTGGTAACTATCGCTTTCATCGTAGGTTGGGTGATTACTCCTCTTTGAGACGACAAGTGCCAGTATGGACTTGTGCTCCCACATACTGTTGAGTATATATTGGGAGACCATAATAGGCTATATCCTTTATCCTTAGGAAGTCGTGTCTGCCACCCTATCGATCGCAATGCACTAAACACATCATTCGGGAAGATTGACTGCCGTACTGTAAAAAGTATTCTGCAGTTTTGCGATTGGTTTGGTAATCCCTCTGTCTAGATTTCCAGAGTAGTCTCTTTCGTTCCTTTTCAGACTCCTTAAAGGAAAAGGTCCATCTGAGCACTTGTCACTTCAGGCTCATTAAAAATCGAAGGCGACTAGAGTCATCTTTAGCTTTTTCTCGAATCTTAAAAATTGAAAAAGCAAGTTGTGTCAAAGCGTCTAAAATTCATTAAATTCGGAATCACTTTTTCCCCTTTATTTTGAGTTGATCAAGTAATCCAAAATCGTGGAAGAAAGTCAATCAAAACCTCGTTGTTTGCAGATATTAACAATTCAACTATCTTTGACTCCAGAAACGAAACTATTTTGGACAAAGCGAACTTGTTTAACCGGATCAAATTCCCCTAGTTTGCTTAGAAGTTGTGTTCCAACATCCCCAGGGACTCCGATTACTCCAACCACCTCTGGTACCCCAGCCTTTACAGAAGAAGTTCCGCATCCACAAGAGGAAATTAGAACTGATCCTAGTGTAACGGTAAACACTTCTATTCTTGAATCGGCTCCATCTACAACTGATTCGGAAGGTGTTACCCCTCCAACAACTGTCGTTGCAGAGTCTATACCTTCTTCGGCACCAGAAATATTTTACAGACCTGACAGTCTACCTCTCCCACCTGGATTGATTGCTATAGAAGAGATTGTGGAGGATCCTCCATCCAGTACTCCATTGCATTTTGGAGCCGAGATCAGCCTATATCCTTCTTCATCAGAAGTTAGTCTCCCTTCATCGCAAGTTCCTGTAGAATCACTAGGAAATATTTTGGATAGACTAGATATGTCTGAACAACCGTCGACATCTAGGACTGTGTCATCTGACACAGCAGCAACAGAACCTCTTCCTGCAACTCCAACAATGTTCGCTAGTGTCCCATCTATCCCAACTAGCTCTCAACCGCTAGATGGAGTCCATCCAGGGACTGTTTGGACAATATGGTATGTTCTCGTTTGTTCGTCTGGAATAATATCTGAAATCTCTTATGTTGAGTCTCAACAAATTGATCCTTCGCAACAGTATCAATTTGGGCAGTCCTGTCCCCAAAGGCCAATCATTCCTTTGAGCACTGGATTGCCAGCATATGGGGGGCAGTATTCCCTTTCATTGTTTCCTCCAGGAGAACAACCATATGGGGGTTCGCAATAGAATTCGGGTCATGCTGGAATTACATCCAGCGGTTGGTTGCCAATACTGCCTCAACAACCAAGAGTTGTATACTCAATGCAACAAAGCCTACCTGTGTCAAATATCCTCACTACACCAGCCATTGTGACAATGTTGCAAGTTCAAGCGTTGCCTGTTGTAAGCCAACCTCAAGTTTCTCAGGTCGTAATATAACAACCTCCTGTCTCCATGACACAGTTGCAATCACTGGTTAGTGGCTCCCTAACTGGAACGACCCAAGTTCAAATGGGTACTATTACCCCTCATCTTGGTCAAATAGCAAGTATTGGACAACAACAAATGGTTTCACAACCATGGCTGGTGCAATATCAACAACCACAATTCCAACAAGTTTACCAAGGATTTGAGCAACAAATCTTTGCGAGTAATGGGCAGTCGTATATTCAAAATGGTCAACATCAATCACTTCATAGTGGTTACGCCCATCAACCTTACCAAAGTTATCAACATCAAATGCACTACGTTGGTATGCAAAGACCCACTACTCAGGAAATCCCATCTTATCTTGAGTATGCTTCGCCAACTTGAATCAACATTTGCCCTTCATGGCGACTTTAGAGTTACCGGATCTAAATCAGCTAACAAATGATCCAATTTCTTATGCCCCTTAGTGGCCAGAGATTCCTCATAAACTACCATTAGATATCCCTAAATTTAATGGAAATTTGGGTGAAGACCCGTCGAATCATGTGATGACCTTTCATCTGTGGTGTTCATCCAACACTCTCAATGATGATTCGATTAGGCTTCGCCTTTTTTAGCAAACGTTAACTGGTTTGGAAAAAAAATGGTACATTGAATTGCCTAGAGCTTCATTTGATAACTTCAGCACCCTTGCCACAACCTTTTTAACCCATTTTCAGTTACCAATAAGGTATGAAATAGGAACAAAGCTTCTTACCAATTTCAAATAGATGACAACCACTCACATATCTGATCATATCCATGAGTGGCGGCGTCATCATAGAATGGTAAAAACATATGTTCCTGATCAGTTGTTAGCTGAATGGTTTACTAAGTCATTGTTACCTTCTATCATAGAAGATGTGACAAAGGGAGAGGTCGTCACTGAAGAGTAAGTCATTGCTCGTGCGCAATATCTAGACTTGATCTATACTTAGTCTGGCACGATCTATGAAAAAATCCCTGATGCTCCTAGACCGGAATTTTTCATTCCTCCTCCTCCTAAATCAAACAAAGACTCTCATGCCGGCGATGGTGTGATAGGTAAGACTAGCACGAAAAACGTAAAGGCTACATCGAAGAAAGCCTGTACGGTTTTTAGTCAAAATGCAAATGAAGAACTTTTCACCTCAGAGGTTAATGCCGTGTCGACTGACAAAGGCAAAAAACCAAAGCAACCAGGAGGCAAGAAGAAAAAGAAAGGGAAGAAGAAGAAGTAGGATGATTTGTCTCCTGAAAAATCTTCTACAAACCCTTCTGGGCAAAGGAAACCTCCTTCGAGGTGTCAGATATGCGATGAGGATCATTGGACGAGAGATTGTCCACATAAAGCTGAGCTAAGAAAATTCTTAAAGAGTTCGAAAACCTTAGCAGTATTGACTGATCTGTTTCCAAACCTAGGAACCAATCTAGTTGCTAGTGACAATGCTTCTCCATCCCAAGTGCTTATGTTGTCCGTTTCAAAACAAGAAATGATGATTTGATATCGATAAGGAATAAAGATTACGGGAATCCACAGTTGTCGAACAACAAGGCTAATGATCAACCTAGTAGTTCAACAACAACTTCGACCGAAGTTGTGCCACCCATCATTCCTGAGCTAACGATAAAGCCACCAAAAGGAGTAGTACACAAAACGACATTTAATCCTTGTGCCAAAGCAACACAGAATTATAATATAGTAGAGGACCTAGCTCAATCGTCATCCGCTATGCTGACACTTGAGGTACTGCAAAATTGCCCCTCCCAGAAGCAGGCTCTATTATCAACAATAGGTGGAATTGACCCAGTGGATTCCAATCTCGTGACCTTTAATCATTAGGGATATGACCCTCAGTTATCGGCTCAACTCGCTTTCCTTATTCAAGTGAAAGCCCTCAACAAAACTGTTCATCGAACAATTATTGATGATGGGGCATCTACATGTATTAGGTCAATGAGTTGCTGGAAAAATTTAGGCTCACCACCCTTGTCGTGATCGTCAACGACGTTAAAGGCATTTGATGGATGAACATACACTCCATACGGGATTTTAAGTAACTTGCAAGTTGAACTGGGGGGCAAAACAATAGAAATTAATGTTGAAGTTATCGATGGAAACCTCAATTACAACATCCTGTTGGGAAGGCCCTGTATTTATGTTATGGCTGCGGTTGTGTCAACATACTTCAGAAAGATTGCATTTCCTTTTCAAGGAGGGATTACAATCGCCAACCAACAAACCTTTCTCCCCAACAATTCACAAGTTACGGGAAGCATTCCGATGATCCACAGAAACTCTCAGTCGCTTCAAAATATCGGAGTAGGCCTACTAAAAGACCCTACATTGATGGGTACATTTTCCCTACTGCCTCCAAACAATCTGGCGGAAGTGGCCACAATGAGGACCTGCAATATGATATCTTCTAGATTCAAAATATTCCTGAACATTTTGACAACATGGATCATCACCATTTTAGAAATATTGTAGCAATCAATTTTCTTGGCCTGGGGGGCAAACCGAAATCAACGCTCATTGAGTGTTTGGATAGATAGGTCTAAGGAATATGGTATCTCTTCAGATCCCTGGTCACATATACATTCTACAGACGAAGGAATAATTCAGTCAATGATGATAGGAGAGGAACCACGGGAAGATTACCACCATTGTTCCCATCTTCCGGATTACCAAGAAGACTATTCCATCAACCTTAATCATCCTTCAGTTTTTGATTTTCTATCAAATACTATAAATATGGTGGATTATGAGGATAGTTCTTTTATTGTATCAACCTCATTAAAAAATGAAACAACTCCCTTTCCAAATCCAAGTCGATTCTTTCAAAGATCTCGAAGGTAAACCTTCATTCCAACCACCGTGTTAAATGCAATGAAGCTTCGGGGGCATGCACCTCGATTTGCGTTATTATGCTGGGGCATGTGAACTTATAACAAGCATAGTTTTTTGTTTCAAGCTTGTGTAAACATGAAACTGAAATTGAGCATATGTTGTCACATGATTCAAGCTCATTAAAAAATAAACTAGGCCACGAGCAGTGTTACCGCAAGGTTCAAGCTCGTTAAAAAATAAACCCGCCACGAGTAGTGTTACCGCAGGGCTCAAGCTCGTTAAAAAATAAACCTACCACGAGAAGTTTTTATGCAAAGTTCAAGCTCATTAAAAATTAAGCCTAAGCAATGAGAAAATGTTCCCCCAGAGTTCAAGCTCATTAAAAGGTGAACCAACCTGCGGCAAGTAACCATTGGGAATGCATTATCATCAGCTTTTGAGCCTTGGTCGTGTTCTACCCATCACCTCCACTCTGTTTTAGCCGATCATATGCCTCCATTTGATTGTTTACCCCTTTGAGGAACAGATGTGACGAGTGATTCTGTTAGCCATCCTTGTGACACTGTCGTGATTGGTAAATTCCAAACCTTACCTAGAATTAGCAGCTACCCGAAAATATCACTTGTTCCTAAAAAATGAGTCTCCTTTAAGCTCTTTTCATCTGACTCGTAAAATATGAAAAGGTCGCCGAGCAATTGGCCTCTCCAGCTCGTTAAAGCTATCAGAAGTGCTATCCCTCCTCTAGACTTTAATCTTTTTGGACCTGATGGATTATTACACAAAAATATCGAGCGCTTGTCTTGTTCGGTTCGTTAAAACTATCGAAAATTCATCCCTTTCCTATTATTTTATACTTTTTCGGACTTAAGGGATTATATGATGAAAAAGGATTACTAGAATTTCCTTTCCGTCCCTTTTTAGGCTCTCTAAAATTGAAAAAGGACCAAGTTGTCTTTGTCATAAAGTCGTTAAAACCAATAGCGACAAACTTGTCGATAGAGACAAGAACGAGTTTCACTGTCGCTAGGCTCATTAAAACATAGCGACGGGTTCGCCCAAAGGGAAAATTATAGAAAAAACATATGTTATCCTCCTCAAGCTTGATAAAAATAAAGAGGTACTGGTCATCAATGACTGGGGAAAATTGGGAAGAAAACTTAAAGAAACTTTATTGGTAGCGAGTCGCTCTTGAACATGACACTTTCACTCCATCACCATGATTGAGTCGGGTTGGGGTTATTCCATTCACCGGTCATACTACCATTGGTCCATCATACCATCCATCTTTGGGGTTAATGCTACCAATCCATTTCAGTGTTGCCGATATGTTCAAGAGAAGTCGATCAGAGAATTCACCAACCCAACTTGTGTCTCACCCGCTGCAATACCTTCACGCTTCATTCTTTCATGACCGCCACCCTGAACCCTATATCATCAGATCGTTTTCACCTCCACAAAATCATTTGTTCCGTTCCGTGTCGTAGATGTGGGATTCATTAAGGCCCTCCTACGACAGGTCACTTCTTGTCAACAACAACTCATTATCCAAGAAGTCGACCTAGGAACAACCCTTTCAGTACTTTGAAGCTTGCATGCCTCAAAGGCAAGTTTCTCACTTCCGGCGACAGGTTTACATCAATGGCCTTCCATTGAAAGATTTTGCGTGGTGTTCGATGCCAAGTCCCATTTTCACACCACGTGAATTGTACTGTAGTACCTTGAGGGTCATCATCATTATCGGTGATTCCTCTCGCGCATGTTAACAACTTACATCATCAGCTAGTAATCAGGCGATGTCTTTCCATGTTCGACTCATGAACATTTTTCACATGGATCGACTTGTACTTCGGGCAAAGATTGGACGAGCTTGAAGACCCCGGATCTAGTTTCATCCATCTGGGCTGCGATATATTCAGGAAAATAAAGACATCAAATGTACATCATTGCTGCACAAATGATCATCCGAATCAAAGGATGATGGCTCTATTAGAATCATCAATCTTCCACACAGACGGTTGTCTGTCCTATGTACATGAAAATGAATTTATAAAGTTGAGCATGGGAATGCCCGCCTCAGCTAGATCATGAAAATGTTATGAATATAATTTATTGTATTGTATCTTATTACAGGTTGCCTTCCAGTTCGAAAAAACCTTGGATCCTCATGATAAAGCATTTCACTCGACATCAAAGATTTACGACCTCATACTTTAGGGGGCAACTGTGATAGACATATTTGGGCACTGCAACCCCAATCATATATGTCCATAAACCAAGGGCTTCTGAGTCCCATACAGAATTTGCACTGAGTCCCTTCATAGTGTTGGGTGATCTAAGCTTTTCATGAGGTGAAGAAGGGCTTTCATGCTGGGAGGATGACACTGGGTCAGATCAATGGGTTGTAATCCTCTCTTCTAATCTTTATCTCAATAAAGCTATTCAAATTTTCCTCCACATTCTTGTATGTTTGATGATATATGAATTTGTGTGGTCAATATATATCTGGTCCTATGTTGTTTATGATTGTAGATCTTTGTACTTTGAAGGTATTATGCTACTTTCACTTTATAGGTACTCTTTGAAGCGGAGTAATCAAGGAAGGAGCGGCAAAGATCCGTCAGAGGGGAGAAGGAATAAGCAACGAACCAAGCGAAAGATTAAGGTTGGTATTCTTTGCTCCTCTCCTATCTACTTCTCATAAAAGAAAACGAAAGTAACTTTAGTTTGTTTGTTTCTAAGATAGCTACCCGTCTTAGTGGGACTAGCAGCTCTACATGGACACTAGATTTCCCGATAACAACTCCCCATAGAGAGTGGTTCTGCGAGTATGAGAAATATGATGGTGGTGATGTCTTCTTGAGGGATGACAGGAAGGCTAGAATCCTTGGTCGCAAAAAAGTAAAGTTGAAGTTGCGAGGTGGAAGGGTTAGAACACTTTTGGGTGTTCTGCATATTCGTGCATTAACCAGAAATTTGATTTCTGTAAGCAAGTTGGATGATGCAGGTGTAAAAATAGTGTTCTAGAAGGATACCTACAAGATGGTTCGAGGGCACTGGTATTGATGTGGGGAGTTTGAATTGGAACTCTGTACAAGCTGCAAGGTAGCATTGTTGTTGATGGGTGCAACAGTTCCATGGTTCCTGAAAGTGGGGCTGAAAATCTAGTGGTCTCTAGAGAGAAGACTATGATGTGGCATCAAAGGCTTGGACATATTGCAGAGAAGGGTCTTCGAATACTTCATGGTAAAGGTATGGTAGAAGGAATGAGTAATAGCTCTCTGGATTTTGATTTCTATGAAAATTGTGTTTATGGAAAGCAGAATCAGGTGAGTTTCCCCTCTAGTGGTAAGAGGGCAAAACAAATATTAGAGCTTGTGCACAATGATGTGTTTGGACCTGTGAAGGTTCCATCACTAGGTAAGTCTGTGTACTATGTATCATTTATAGTTGACTTCTCAAGGAATACATGGATATATTTCCTTAAGAAGAAATCTGAAGTCTTTAACAGGTTTAAAGAAATTAAGGCTCTGGTGGAAAACCAGATAGAGAAGAAAATAAAGGTGTTGAGGACAGATAACGGTGGAGAGTTTTATAGTAAGGAATTTGAAGAATTCTGTAAGAAGTTTGGTATAGCATGACAAAAGACTACTCCATACACCTCAGCAAAATGGAGTTGCAGAAAAAATGAACAAGACGTTGATGGAAAGGGCAAGAAGCATGCTTAGTGGTGCTGGGTTAGGACAGGAATTCTGGGCAGAGGCGGTGGAGACAACATGTTACTTGGTCAACGGATCACCTTCATCAGTGTTGGAGGATAAGACTCCATAAGAGGTATGGATTGGTAAGAAACCCTCTCTTTCACATATGAGGGTATTTGGATGTGATGCATATGTACATGTTCCAAAGGAGAAACGAACCAAGTTGGATACTAAATCTGAAAGGTGCTTCTTTATTAGGTATAAGGATGGTTTAAAGGGTTATAAGCTTTGGAACCTAGTAACAAGGAAGGTTGTGTACAACCGAGATGTGGTGTTCAGAGAGGTGAAAGAT
>APFE030369289.1:18810-73812 GCA_000404065.3 Pinus taeda
AAAGATGTTATTAACATGAAGTCCAACCAAAGGAACCTGAGAAGATAGAGTTTGAGCTAAAGGAGGAAGAATCAGACTCTACAATAGAGGAGGAATCAAAAGATGAAGAGCCACAAAGTCCGGGTGTGGGAAGATCAATTCGAGAAAGAAGGTAGCCAGAAAAGTATAGTCCATCTACTTTCTGTTCAAATTTTTCTTTGTTTGTTACTGATGATGATCCAAGAACTGTGAAGGAAGCAGTAGATTCAGAGGATAGAAAACTCTGGAAAGAGGCCATGGTTGATGAAATGGCATCTTTACACAAAAATGAGGCTTGGGATCTAGTGGAGTTGCTCGCTGGAAGGAAACCCATTAGAAGCAAATGGGTGTTCAAGAAGAAGACAAATGCAGAAGGGAAGGTGGAGAAATACAAAGCTCGGTTGGTAGCAAAAGGTTATTCCCAGGTGCCGGGAATTGATTTTGGTGATATTTTTTCTCCTGTTGCCAAGGTAACTTCTATTAGATTACTTTTATCTGTTGCTGCTGCTTTTGATTTTGAGGTAGAACAAATGGATGTGAAGACAACATTTCTTCACAGGGATTTGGAAGAGGAAATCTACATCAAGCAACCTGAAGGCTTTGTGGTGAAGGGTAAGAAAGAACTGGTATGCAAGTTAAAGAAGTCTTATATGGGTTAAAACAATCGCCAAGGATGTGGTATCATAAATTTGATACATTTATACGGGGACTTGGCTTCACCAGAAGCAAATCAGATCACTGTGTTTATTTTAAATTAATTGGTGATCATGTTATTTATCTAGTCTTGTATGTGGATGATATGTTGTTGGTTGGAAATTACAAAGAAATTATCTAGGAATTGAAGACCCAATTGTCCTCCAAATTCGACATGAAAGATCTTGGTGCTACAAACTATATTTTGGGCATGGAAATTAAAAGAGATAAAACAAAGAGGAAGCTCTGGTTAAACCATAGGAAGTATGTCGAGACAATACTACAGAGGTTTAATATGCAGGATAGTAAACCGGTGAAGATTCCTATTCCTGTAGGTGTGAAGTTATCTGTTGAATAGTGTCCCAAGACACGAGAAGAGGAAGAGGACATGTCCTGTGTTCCATATGCAAGTGCAGTTGGTAGCCTGGTGTATGCAATGGTTTGTACTCGACTAGACATTGCACATGCAGTGGGAGTATTGAGCAAGTTTATGTCAAAACTAGGGAAGGAGTAGTAGACAACAATGAAGCGAGTTTTCAGGTATTTGCGTGGCACTAGTGATTATGGTTTGTGCTACCAAGGAAGACTAGGATTGGGCAGAGTGTTGGATATTCATGGCTTTGTTGATGTAGACTGGCTTGGAGATATGGATTAGAGAAGATCTACAAGTGGGTATGTGTTTAACCTATTTGGAGGTGCAGTCAGTTGGATGAGTAAGAAACAATTTGTAGTGGCACTATCAACTACAAAGGCAAAATACATGGCAGCCACTCATGCAAGCAAGGAAGTAGTTTGGTTGCATATATTGTGTTCAAGTATGGGGTTAGTATAGGGAGCTATATGGATAGACTGTGACAACCAAAACGCAATTTTTTTGGCAAAGAACCCTGCATATCATTCAAAGACAAAGCACATTAATGTTCAGTATCACTTTGTGAAGGATATGATAGAAGACAAAAGGGTGTTGCTGGTAAAGGTGGACACTTTGAAGAATATTGAAGATGCATTGACAAAATTTGTGAGCTCTAAGAAGTTCCCTTGGTGTAGAGAAACAATGGGCATTGCAGGGCTGGACAAATGACTAAGATCTCTTGCTGCCCCCTGTGGAAAGAAAACAACAAGTGGGAGAATGTTGGGTTGTGTTATATTCTTTCCACGACTAGCCCACATAGTTAACCGGGGGTTAGAAGGGGGCCGGATCGCCCCTTCGTTGCGCTGATTGTGTAGCAGGGGGGGTGTCACAGGGGGTTTGAGGGGTGCAGGTAACCCCACCCTATAGGGTCTGAGGCAGTGCCCCGGAAAATTTTGGTTTTGGACCCTATGTTAGGTTGGGCGGACCTACCTATGGTTTTGTGCATGATTTTCGCACATGGTTTTGGACGCGATGGTTTTCAATCCATGGTTTTGGACGTGATGGTTTTTGGTCCATGGTATTGGATGCTTTGGCATGTATAAATATGTATTGTAACATTGAAAGGAAAATAATGAAAAATCAAGGCTAAGACAAAATGCATGGAAATACATTTAAACATCAATAAATAAATAAATAAATAATATGCAAATGTTGTGTTTTTAATAGAAATAAATGAGACAACAAAGTGAGATCTAAGGAAAAAGGCATGACAATACATCTAATTCTTACGAATAGTTTTTATAGTATGCTCTAAACTTTTGACTCCTTGTTTTGTGATGGATTTTCTGAAATCTAGTTAGAATATTTAGTAAGAAATTCTTATAATTGTGGAATTTTTTTACATAGTGGGAAAAGTTATCACAACTCAGTTGTCAAATCAACATTTTGGACAATTGTCACTAGCTGTTATCCACAAATGTAGGTTGACTCATCACCGTTATTCAAAGAAAACCACGCCACTAGGAATTACCTGGTGGTTGTCCATAAGGGAGAATGATTTCATTGCTACGAGATGCCTTTAGGTCTTGGGATGTTAACCTGATTCCTTATGTTTGAGGAAGACAAACTCTTAGCCAAACAAAAGAAGTTTTAGGGCATACTCCCAGTCCACAATTGTGGATTTGAGTAGTTGAGTAGGTAGAATATAAATGTTTTTTTTTGAAGGATACTAAATTTATTTATGCATTTAAAATGTGAATATATCGAAAACCACATTATCTGTTAAAAAACCCAAAAAATAACATTTAAATATATTTTTTCGTAAAATATTTGAGTCACTTTTTTTTTTAAATAAATAAATAGCGAAAAGTTTTTTTTAGTGTTATTGGTTTAATAATATGTTCATATCTATCTCAAAGTATGTTTGTATTATTGTTTGTATTATTGTGTAATAATCAATCTTGGACATACCTAATAACTCATTATTTTGTAAAAGTTTAATCCTTGGGTTGTTAATTTGTTTACTTTTTTCTAAGAGTAATGAGCTTTTAGCACAATAAAATAATTTAACCTCTTACTTCAATAGCAAAAGTGTGGTTTTTCAACATTCCATGATATCTCTTTTGAAAGCTAATGTACCAATAACTCATCATTAAAGCTACTTGTCTTACAGTGAAATTCCCTTGCATAAAGTTAATGGGTGAATAGTGGCAATGGGGTGTATGGAAATGTCAATGCACAATAATATGTACACATTCTAAAAAATGTGCATGTATTCATTTTCATACTTAACCCTAAGTGCCTTCGAATTAGCCCTTAGGCCACCAATTAAACTACAACACCCTAAGCGCCTTTGAATTGCCCCATAGGCTACCAAGTAAACTACAACACCCTAACCGCCTTTGAATCGCCCCATAGGCTACCAAGTAAAATACAAGTCATTTTAATAGAACATGTCAGGAATTTTAGGAATGTGCATATTAAAAATGTGCTTGTGTCTTATTAAAATAATACAAGTACAACTTCTATTTCTATTTTAAACCATTTTGATTTGGATTTTTTTTAAGAAAATGAGGCATGATTTCAAGGGAAGAAACAATGTATTTGATTGCCACTATGAGCAGGGATGCTACTATCAATACCATTTAGCATTTCAGTTTTTTATTCAAAATATGTTTTTCCATTCATTTATTTTGTTTATATTTCTTAAATTCTTCAAGTTAAGAAACAACATAAAATTCTTTTATTTTATTCAAATGCAACATATAAATTCTATATGGACCCTGCACATGAACAAAACCTCAACTCACCATCAATTGATGAAGAGAAATATAACCACAACCCCCAACCACTAAGTATAGATACAAACATCGAAATTGGCAATGGCATTGAGTTACTAAGAAACCTAATTGTTGCTTTTAGAAACGTCAAAGAGCCCTCACTCATTTACCTTACTACATCACTTAAAATCATTGTATCTTCCATTCTTAATGCCTATGGGTAATTATCTAATATTTCCAAATAGAGGACCAAGATGTTTCAATACTATAGGATGAGGTTAAATTGAGACTAGATGAGAGATTTACAAATTTCAAAACAAGAACTCATGGCCTTATTTATTGACCCTAGAACTAGTTTACACCCTCATATATAGACCCTTATTTGCACGGAATTGTGCACATACAAACCATATATAGACCCTTGGATGGATAAGTGGTTTTTGATTTTTGACAAACCTATCTACAATAACAAGGAGGTGCTACTATATTTTCATAGAAAATTGTATGATAAATTTGTTTTAGGTCACAATCTTGACTACTTTGACAAGAGTAAACTACAAGGATAGGTCATGAATTTACATATGATCAACAAAATGAAATGTTTGACCCACTAAAAGGGCCTTGGCTTCTAAGGTAAAGGCCTAAACCCCTACCCAATATCTTCTAATTTAAGATAATATTTGATCTTGGTAGAAGAGATATCCAAAAATGTGAAACCAAACGATGGAGAGGGAGGGAATGAGCCTTCAAGCCATTCAATAGAGTTTTTTCAAGTCAGGTCATGTAGACAGACTATACATTTTGATCGTAAATCATGTCATTCTTATCGAAGTTCAATTTTTGTGAGAACTTCTTATAGGTTGATTGAAATATTTGTACAAGATGGTTTCATGGATGAGGTTACTATGAAATCATCTCTATAAACTTTATTGTGTGTGTGTGAATGACAAGTTTTCTATATAGTTGATTGTGTCAATTTTGTGAATATCATTTATTTACCATGTGTAGTTTCTAGGATTTAATCATACCTTTGTGTCACCCTCTTATGCATTAGCTACAATTCACATCACTAGTGTAAAGGCTACAATAGATTTCTCTTTTGGGATACCTGTCACATATGTATTGTAGAATTATAATTTTTTTTTACATATGGTATTTTAGTCATTTTGTGTTTCTTTTAATTGTCTTAATGACATTAATTTTTATAACAAACTAACTTTTTCATGAGATATATCATAGTTTATATGCCAAGAGTCTATGCTCAACAAAGATACATTATATCTAAGGTGAATAATGCCCAATGTTACAAGGCAACAAATAGTATTTTTTTGTTTGTTTGTTAAAGTAACTTTTATGAATAAAAACATTGTTTATGTAGTTAAACAAGATATGCTTAAATTTTTTAACAATTTTCCAAAAATACATTTAGAGTCAACAAAATAAATCAACCAGATTAAGCTTCACTTCATAATGTGATCTATAATTCAAACTTGAAGGTGATATACAAATTGTAAGTAAAATTTTATGTGTTATGGGTAATGGATGAAGTTACTAAAGACATAAACAAGTGATTTTTAAACACAAATAACAGCCAAACAGAGACAAAATACCATATCAAACAACATAACAACAAACATGATAAAGGATTTCACCCCTCTCTTGGGCTACATCTCCTGATCCAACTTCCAATGAAGGGCCTCTTTCATTATGCTAAAAAATATGTGTTTACATGAATTTGCAATGCTCAGAATGCAAAACAAATGTCTCCAATGGATCCAGAACTGTCAAAAACCCCATCTGGGCTTTCTGCACCTCATTTGGCCAAAAATTGAGAAATGTATGTCTGTTACAAGTTTTTCCCAAATTTTCCATCTAACCATCCTATAATTTGACCTAAATTTGGCTTAAGCATCCCAATTCCTAGAACTGATGCACAAACCTGGCCTACAATCCCGCCTGATGGGCAAATTTGTCGAATAGTTAATTTGTCCACTAATTCCTAGTTTCTGAAATTTGTGGCCATATGGGGACCACGTGCCAAGGGGTCAAGGCTAACTGTCGGCCCCTGCCGGTTGGGCCTCAACACTTGGAATTATGGTCATATGCGGTGCCATTTAATCCCCGAAACCAGGGGCTACGGGCTAAAAATCTGTGCTCTTTCCAATTGTCGGTGTGTGTTCATATCTGGGGCCATGTTCCCTGGGGACAACTCCAGCTGTAGGTGCCTAGGGGTTGGCCCCCCTTCAACTCCACGCTCATGATTGTATTGCGGGTCATGTGACCCCAAGATGGCCCCCAAGGGTTGGTCCTTAGCTAACTCTGCCAACGGTTTTGTGCTTATGGTCCGGTGTAGTATTATGGTGTGGTGGGCGTGACCTCGGAGCTGGGGCTAAGCCCTGGCCCATGGTCTCACCCCATGGTCATGTGGGTGCGGGGAACAGGGCTGGGACTTAGCCTCGACCCCAACCTCCAAAGTGAAATTACACTCACATAAATCAAGGTCAAAGACTTATATTAATAAGAAAGATGTTGTGGCATGTTGGTAAAGGCTAGCGGTGCTTGTTGCTTGGTTTTGGGTTGAATTTCGATGTTATCTTGGCCTCTCACACAAAATTTTACACAAACCCTTGGAGGCGATGTGGCAACCTCTAATTGGCCCAGCGTGGCCTCCCACCATTGGCCCTCCAAACACAGTGAGCAACCCAAAATATTAATAAAAATTCGAACCATAAACATTAAAAATATTATGAGCCAATCAAACTTCAAATTTTTGGACCAATCAGGAGTGACCAAGTGGCAGCCTGCCACTGGCCCAAAATGTACAGTCACCCTGTCAATTCTGCAAATGTTTGTCGGTTTGAAAAATTGAGAAGAACAAGATATCAGGAGCATACAATATCGATTTTGAGTTAAACGAGTTGTGTTGGATTCAGATCGCCAAGATCTATCCATTCATACATATTTCAAGCTCTTTCAAGCACTCTGAATTTTGAGCACTAAATTGATCCCTTGGATCGCTCCTCCCCATTGGAAGCTTTTGGACCAAGTCCAAAATCTCATTTTAAGTTAACAAATAAATGAGGGTAGAGTTCCCTCACCCTTCCAACCTCAACCATTTGGTTTTTGTTTCTTTTTGTCGCTTCGATCTCCTCATGGAGGTACTTCACTTTTGACGTCTTTGTCTTTCTATCAAAGATAGGACCTTGTTGTAATTCTTCAAGATGTTTAGAAGAGAAAACTTCTATTAAATAAATATGAACATTATCTCCTCAATCTTTAATCAAAGGAGACTTATTCAATTTCAAGTTCACTTCATCTTGAACAGTGTAGTCATAACGATGCTTAGCATATCTAGCCTCATTTTTTGCTTGATTCTTCACCAAATGTGAACACCATCGCCATGCACCATTCTTCATCAAAGCCAGAACATTATGAAACCCACAAGAAGATATTTTAGAACCAATTTCCTCTTTGTCAAATAGCTTTTGAACTGCTTTTTGACCCTTGCATTCTTTAACATTGACATCTTGTTCATACCAATGTTCAACAATGATGCATCTTGTTGCAAATGAACTTCACATTGTTTTCCTCTTTTAGCAGGCAACATGTTAGACTCCTGAAACATATTGTCACATGGATTAGCAACCTCAGTGAAATCAGATTTCAAACTTGATTCATGTCCTTGAAAGACTTCAAATTCATCATCATATTTATGTTTAAACATCAATAATGTAAAATTCTAACTAGCATTTACAAACCACTTCATTTGTCCAACATTCATAAGAGCTGAATTCAGCTTCTTGCTATGTTCTCTAACAATGTACTCAATCCCATCTTTAAACAAGTGATACTTGTCCTCATGGAGATGAAAGATGGCTTTCCTGTCATATAAGTATGGGCTTCCCAAAACAATCCCACAAATGTCAAGTGGTACCACATCAAGTTCTACCTCATCAATAAAATTTGTAGTGATGGAAAATCTAAGTATGCATTTTCCTCTCACATGCAACTTGGCATTGTCACATAACCAACCCAAAGGATAAGGTTTAGGATGAGGAATGGTTTCCAAATTTAATATCTTGACAATGTCTTCTGAAATGAGGTTTGCTTGTGAACCACTATCAAGCAAAGTATCTGCCTTGTTATGTTTTGTGATGATTCTAATATGGAACAACTCTATTCTTTCTCTTTCATTTTGAGTTTCAATGGTTTGTTAGAAGAACTAGTACTTGCAATTAAATCCTTACCTTTCAATCCCATGGCTATGATTTTTGTTTCATCTCCGGAATCATATCCTAGATCTTGTTTTGTAGTTGCAACAATCTTTTATTTCTCCTTGTTGTTAAACTTCTGGGCTTTCATCTCAGGATGAAGTTTCCAACAATGCTCTTCATCATGGCCTTCTTTAGAACAATGTTTACATGTGAGCTTTTATCCTTCATTCTTGACTGAAGCATTATTTTTATCCTTGCCTTTAAATTTCCCTTTTCCTTTTTCTCCATACTTGAATGACTTCTCACTAGTTTCTTCAGAAACATTCTTCCCTTTTGCCTCTAAATGAGTTGCCTGTACACAAACTTCATCTAGTTTTTTAGGGTTAAACATGAGAATTGTATATCTCAAGTAACTATGTAATCCTCCAATGTATTTGAGCAAAGTATCTTGAGAGGAAAAATCTATACCCAAAATCAAAGCACTTTTTCTAAATTCTTGAGTATAGCTTTGCACATTTTGCCCCTTAACTTGCATAAAGTTTTGCCAATCCATAATAGCCTTTTGCATGTATGCTAATGGATAAAACTTCCTTCTTATTGCAATAAAAAAATCATTCCAAGAGGATAAAACCTTACCATGTTTCTTCATGTCCTCTTGAGTTTTGGCTTCCCACCAAATAAGTGTTGCACCTTCCAATCTAAGAGAAGCAAGCCTAATTTTGGTCTCATCATCACTGATCCTTTGTATCCTGCAATACACTTCAATATGATGGACCCATTTATCCAATTTCTCAGCATCTACCTCCCCATTATACATAAGAAATTCAAACTTTATATTATGCTTATGCAAAATAAGTTTTACCATATCCTTTTCGAGAATTTGGTGGTGTTTGTGAAAGGGTAGAAGAGGTGATATAAGATGAGGATGAGGATGATTGAGGTGAAGGTGGTAGTTTGTCACCATTCCCTCTATTCCCTTTTGGAGGTTTTCCTCATTTTCCTCCATCACCTTTTTTATATTTTGATCTCTCTCCATACAACCTTGAATTTCTATCTTCATAAAGAACCTTAACCATTTTAGACATCTCAAAGAATTATTTTCTGAAAGTTCTTTCATCTTCAGACATCCCTTTAGGACCTTCTTCATGTTCCATGGCTATAGAAGCTTGAGGTGTGTTTGTTCTCCTTGAAATAACTTTAGATCTTGGCTCCACAAGTTCTCCTTCTCCTCTTTTAAGCTTCAATCTTGTAATCATCAGAAAAAACACTTGAAAACAAAATCAAACCTTCACAATAACCTAATGTTATGATACCAAAATGATCTGCAATTGAAACTTGAAGGTGATATACAAATTGCAAGTAAATTTTTGTGTTATAGGTAATGGATCATATTACTAAACACATAAACAAGTGATTTTTAAACACAATTAACAGTCAAAACTGAGACAAAATACCATATCAAAAACACATAACAACAAACATGATAAAGGAGTTCACCCATTTCTTGGGCTACATCTACTTGTCCAACTTCCAATGCAGAGCCTCTTTCATTATGCTCAAAAATATGTGTTTACATGAATTTTCAGTACTCAGAATGTAAAAAAAATGTCTTCAATGGATCCAGAACTATCAAAAACCCCCATCTGGGTTCTTTCTGCACCTCATTTGGCCAAAAATTGAGAAAGTTATGCATGTTACAAGTTTTTCCCAAATTCCCAAACTAACCATCCTACAATTCGACCCAAATCTGGCTAGAGAGCCCCAAACCCAGAACTAGTGCGCAAACCTGGCATAATAATCATGTGCTCAAAATTATGCTAAAAAATCAAAGTTGTCAGAATGGTATGGAACCTGAACGACCATGTAGTGCTCGTCAAGCTGAATACGATGCAACCCATTTCGTGCGAAAGAGACACTGTATGGCTTTAGAAACGCGTTATGTTGACTATGGCAAATAGGTAAATTTTTGGAAAAAAAAAGGGGAAAGCCCAGTCAGTATTCTGTACTGCTGAGTAGGCTACCCAGTTGGCATTAACTGTGCAGCTGAGGTGGCATTGTAATCTCATTAGTGAATGGTTGAGTGCCATGTGGCACATTCGTACATGCATGAGTTGGTTGGATGCTATTCGTTGAAGGCTATATAGGTAGACCAATGAGAAGGTGATACATGGCAAACTTAGATTTTACGACACGCCCTCTTAAATTTCGAATAAAATTTTATGTGGGGAGGTCAGGGTCGAACTCGCGTCCTCACCCACAACAACACCAAGCTTTACTGCCACGCCTGCAGGTTGGTTCTTAACTAACATATCGCAGACAGGTTGGTGTTAAAGAATCGGCCCTAAAACAAGTGAAGGTTGCGATTCAATGATCACAATAGAACATCACAAAAGGGAGGTGTTACGAAATTGGCCTTGATAGGATCAGGTTGAGATTGCGATTTCGCAATCGTATATCACATAGAGTAAAGCCCCGTTACATGTATTACCCTGGCTCCACCGATTGTGATATATTCCATATGCGATACAAGTTACACTATAGTTGATAGTCCGTCGGGTCCACCGCTTATCGTAATCGCACATCGCCCATGCTGCGTTCACAAACCATAAGATGCCCGTCGATTGTGATTTGCGATGGAGTTGTCGGTGCAGATAGTTTATGACTGGAACTATCGCCTTAACTGCCATACCTAACCACCTTGCATATGAACACTCGAACTTAACCACGAGATAAATGGGTTCATTGTTGGGACCACCAATTTTGGTAGAACTACCAGAATTAACTCCAAATAATGAATTTAACGGGCAGTTACCTAGATTTGGAGGAGGAAATTGTGGAAATATTGGCAGAAGTCATAGCTAAGTCAGTTTTCGACCAAATGAGGAGGAAAAAGAGGGTAGGAGACCATTTTTTAGTATTTTGGACTCATTGGAGCAGGTTTCAGAATCATTTGAGCATTGCCAACACATATTTTTACACTTTTGAACATAATAGTGAGACTTAAGCCATTAGAAGCTTCACCAAGGAAATGTAGCCCAGGAGGGGTGAAGTCCTTTCTCATGTTACTGTTGTAATGTGTTTTTGATGATGTTATGTACATGTTTATGATATTATTTAGTCTCTTATTTATGTTAAATTGTTCATAAAATTAACATAAAACTCATCATTTCACTTGCCAAAATTAATGAATCCTTAAGCATAATGAAAGCATTTTTGTTTCTAATATGAGGAGGATCTTAGCACAACAATCTAATATTCTAAATCAGATCATTTTGGTATCAGAGCTCTAGGTTTTCTCTGTGAAAGAAGGATTTAAATGTGTAAGTTTATGTCATGATTACAAGGTTAAAACTCAAAAGAGGAGAAGGGAAGCTGGTTGGAAGCCTTGAAGTTGGGCCAATGGGAAGGAGAGCAAGGTTGCCACAATATCCAACACCAGTTTAGCCTCAAGTTGCAGTTGAGACTCCATAGATCATGTCTCATGAAGGAGAACCTACAAACATGATAGAAGATGAGAAGACCTTCAAAAAGGATTTCTTTGATATGACATATATGGTAATGGTCCTCTATGAAGAGAGGAATACCAGGTTGCAAGGGGAAAGTTCCAAACCTCCCAAAGGAGAAGGCTCTTCAGGAGGAGATAACGGAAATGGAGACAAACCTCCACCCTCTCCACCATATTGTTCATCTTCTTCCTCACAAGCATCTTCACCCTCTTCCACTAACACAACCCTTACTCATACTCATCATCATACTTCAAAAGGAATTGGTAAATCAACTTTTTTTTAAACTTGATGTTGAATTTGAGCCGCCAATGGATAATGGTGAAGTGAATGTAGAGAAGCTTGATAATTGGATTTATTAGTTAGAGGTCTATTGCCTGATTCAAAACCTTCAAGAGGATGACATAAAGATTTAGTTAGCTTCCTTGAGAATGGAGGGTGCAACACTAGTATGGTGGGAATCAAAGACCCAAGAGGAGATTAAAAAAATGGTAAGATCCCAATTTATTGGAATGATTTCATTGCTGCAATCAAAAGACAATTCTACCCTCTAGCTTATATGTAGAAAGCCATCATGAATTGGGAGAACTTTAGAGAGCTTAAAGGTCAAAATGTGCAGGAATACACCCAAGAATTCAGAAAAAGGTCTTTGATGTTATGTGTAGATTTGCAATCACAAGATCACATTGTTGAAGTACATAGGGGGTTTACACAGTTACCTTAGGCATACTATTTTAATGATTAATACCAATAATCTAAATGATGTGTGTGTGTAAGCCACTTGTCTTGAGGCAAGAGGGAAAAGCACACCAGAAGAAGGTAGTAAAAAGGCATTTAAGGGTAAAGAGAAAGAAAAGGGTTTCAAGGGAAAGAAAACAATATGTAAACATTGTTCGAGAGAGGGTCACGATGAAGCTCATTGTTGGAAGCTTCATCCCAAAATGAAACCAAAGAAATTCAACAACAAAGGAAAAGAAAAGACAGTTGGCGTCATTCAAGAGGATTTGGGATCCGATTCGGGTGATGAAACTAAAACTACAACCATGGGTAAAGGAAAAGAATCCATTGCTAGCACTAGTATAACAAATTGTCACATTAGCATTCCAAATGAAGAAACAAGGATTGAATTATTTCATGTGAGGGTAATCCCAAAACATACAAAAATAGACACACTTTTTGATAGTGGGTCTCAAACCAACTTAATATCTAATAACTTTGTCAAACAACTTAATCTTGAAACCATTTTACATGCCAAGCCATATCCATTGGGTTGGATATGCAAGGACACAAACTTGACACAAACTAACAAGTTACAAGAAAATGTATTCTTCGGTTTGCAATCACAACAAACTTCATTGACAAAGTTGAATTAGATGTTGTACTGCTTGATATATCAAGAATTGTTTTGGGTAGTCCTCACCTATATGATAGAAAAGAAATATTCTATCATCATGAAAACAAGTACCACTTGTTAAAGGATGGTGTGGAGTCTATTGTGAGAGCTCATCGTAAGAAACTAAATCTTTCATTAGTTAATGCAGGGCAAATGAAAAGACTAGTGAATTCAAGCAAGAATTTAGTGCTTCTTATGATCAAACCCAATGTTTATGTTGATTATGAAGCGTTTGATGACTGTAATTCAAATTTGAAAATAGATTTGGTTTATGTTGCTAACCATGATGATGAGGTGTTTCATAAAGCAAAGGGATTTCCTTCCAAGAGGAGAATCCAACATGAAATACCATTGCAAAGAAAGTGTCTTCTTCCTAACATTGACATGCACAAGATGTTAAGAATGAAAAATGCATAAATAACAAAACATATCCAGGGATTGTTGAATAAAAGGATCATTTTACGTTTTCCTTTACCATGTGGTGCACATCTTGTTTTGGCGCCCAAGAAGAATGGTAAGCATTTCATTGAATGGGATTCGTGAAGTGGTTTTCATCAAAGTAGAGTTGTTGAAGGAGACATATGGAAGACGACATTCAAAACAAAGCAAGGTTTCTTTGAATGTCTTGTTATGATTTTTGGTCTTTGCCATGTTCCTACTACTTTCATGCATATGAAGCAAGATGTATTGCAACAATTTCTAGACATGATATTCTACTTGGATGAAATTTTCATTTTCCGAAAATTTCATTATGAACATGTCATGTATGAGAAATAAATATTTGATGTCTTAAGTCAATAACATTTGTTATTGAAGATGTCAATGTATATGTTGGATAAAACTTCTATGATGTACTTGGGCCATGATATTGGAGAAGATGAGCTGAAGTTAGACTTCTCCAAGTTTGATGGCATTATGGATTGGTCAATGCTCAAGATAGTCATTTGGATAAGAGGTTTTTTGGGAGCAACCCAATGTTGGAGGAAATATTTTGTTATTTTTTCTTCTATTCTAGCTCATTTGCATTCTTTGGAAGTTGTGCAAAAGGTCTTCCATTGGGGCGGTAAACAACAAGAAGCATTTGATGCCTTAAAACAAAATATTAGTTCAACGTTTATATTTTCTCTTCTAAACTTGAAAAAGTCATTTGATTTTTAGGTTGATGTATGTGACTATGCCATGGGCGCAATATTTATGCAATATGGTAAGCCCATTTCATTTCATTCAGAAATTTTCAATGGTGAAGTGTTTAAGTTGCAGCGATAAAGGCACTTCCATTGGATGGGTTTTCTTCTACTGTTCCACTCGTTCAAAAGGTATAAGAAAGGTCTAAGAGACAAGTTTGTTGATGTACTTTCTAGGCCTATAGTTTGTATAACTACTTTCCTCAAGCATCATGTTGTTTTACATGAAAGTTATGTTCAGAAAAAATACATACTTTCAAGATGTATATTCAAGCTTGAGTCAAAGGAATCAAATAGAGGAATTTGTTTACCATTTGCATCATAATGTGTTTTATCATCTTGGTAAGAAGGATGTTTCTATTGATAGTAACATGTACAAAGCCAAAGAGTTCATTGAACGACTCCAAATGGTACATCAAACAATGCAAGATCAGCTTGAAAAGGGCAAAGGCAAGTATAAAGCAAGGCATGACAGGCATCGTGTAGATCACAATTTCCAAGTCAGTGATAAATGGCTTGAGATTGGGAAGGTGAGGGAACTGTACCCATACCTACTAGACAACTAAAAGTGATATTTTGGGTTCCAAAAGGCTTCCAGTGGGGAGGAGTGATCAGGTGTTCAAAATTATGCTAAAAAATCAAAGTTGTTATAATGGTGTGGAACCTGAACGATCGCATAGTGCTCGCCATGTTGAATCTGTTGCAACTTGCTTTGTGCAAAACAAACACCATATGGCTTCAGAAACACATTTTGTTCACTTTGGAAAATAGGTAAATTTTCAGGAAAAAGAGGACAGCCCAGTCAATAATCCATACTACTAACTAGTCTGCCTAGTTGGCAATGACTGTACAGTTGAAGTGGCACCATAATCTCATCAACAAATGGTTGAGTTCCATGTGGCACTTTTGTACAGGAATGATTTGGTAGGATGCTATTGGTTGAAGGCTATACAGGTGGATCAATGAGAGGGTGACACATGGCAAACCGGGAGCCCGCTACGTGCCCTCTCAAAGGTCGAATAAATTTTTTATGTGCGGATGCTAGGGTCGAACCCACGACCTCACCCACAAAAACACCAAGATTTAAGTCCATGCCCGCAAGTTGGCTCTTAACTAACATATCACAAGCGAGTCGGCATTAAAGAATCAACCCGAGAACAAGTCAGAGTTGTGATGCAATGATCACAATCGGACATCGCAGAAGGGAGGTGTTACGAAATCATCCCCGACAGGATCAGGTTGTGATCGTGATTTCACAATTGCATATCACATAAATTAAAGAAATGTTACATATATTACCCTCACTCTGCCGATTACGATATATTTTGGATGCAATACAAGTTATACTGCAGTTGATAGTCTGACGGGTCCATCACTTATTGCAATCACATATCACCCACGTGTGTTCACAAACCATAAGACCTGCTGGTTCCTACCGATTACGATTTGCGATGGGGATGTTGGTGCCGATAGTTTATGACAGGAACTGTCACCTTATCCGTTGGACCTAACCAACTTGCATATGACCACTCAACCTTAACCGGGAGATAAACAGGTTCATTGGTGGGAAAGTTGGCAGGACCACCAATTTCGGCATAACTGCCAAAGTTAACTCCAGATAATTAATTTAACTGGCATTTAGCCATATTTGGAGGAGGAAATTGTGAAAAGACTAGCAAAAGTCATAACTAAGGCAATTTTCGACCAAATGAGGAGGAAAAAGAGGCTAGGGGACCATTTTTAGTATTCTTGACTCATTGTAGCAAGTTTCAGAATTATTTGAGCATTGTAAGCACATCTTTTTACACTTTTGAGCATAATAGAGAGGCCTAAGCCATTGGAAGCTAGAACAAAGAGACATAGCCTATGAGGGGTGAACTCCTATATCATGTTCTTGTTGTAATGTGTTTTTGATGATGTTCTGTACATGTTTATGATGTTGTTCAATGTCTTATTTATGTTAAATTGCTCATAAAATTAACATAAAAACTCATCATTTCACTTGCCAAAATTTATGAATCCTTAAGCACAATGAAAGCATTTTGTTTCTAATTTGAGGAGGATCTTAGCACATCAATCTAATATTCTAAATTAGATCACCTATAATCCCTCTCGATGGGTGAATTTGTCGAACAGTTAAATTGTCCACTAATGCCCAGTTTCTGAAATTTGTGGTCATATGGGGGCCATGTGTCCAGGGGCCAAGGCCAAACGCCCGCCCTCACCTATTGTTCCCCCGACACTTGGCATTACAGTCATATGCGGTGCCATTTAACCCCCAAAACCCCGGGCTAGGGGCTGCAAAATCTACACTCTTTCCAACTATCAACTTGTGGTCATATCACGGGCCATGTGCCCTGGGGTTGGCCCCCGCTACAGCCACCTAAGGGTTATCCCTCTTCTACTTCGCGCTCCTAGTCATATTGCAGGTCATGTTACCCCTGATTGGCTCATAGCTAACTCTGCTTGCGGTTCTGCTCGTATGATCTGGTGTGGTATTATGGTGTGGTGGGTGGTGACTTCAGGGCAGGGGCTAAGCGCTGGTCCAAAGTCCAGCCCCATGGTCATGTGGGTGTAGGGAACAAGGCTAGGACTTAGACCAACCCCAACCTCCAATGTGAAATTACGCTCACATAAGTCAAAGTCGAAGCCTTATGTTAATAAGAAAGATGCTGTGGCGTGTTGGTAAAGGCTTGTGGTGCTTGTTGCTTGGTTGTGGGTTTAATTTCAGTGTCAGCTTGGCCCGTCACACAAAATTTTACACCAACTCTTGGAGGCCATGTGGTAGCCTCCAATCGGCCCAAGTGGCCTCCCACCGTTGGTCCTTCGAACAAAGTCAGCAACCTAAAATATTAATAAAAAATTCAATAGATAAACAATAAAAAAATTATGAGCTAATCAAACTTGAAATTTTTGGACCAATCAAGAGTGACCAAGTAGCAGCCTGCCACTGGCCCAAAATGTAGAGACATCCTATCAATCCTGCAAATGTTTTCCCATTTGAAAAATTGATCAGAACAAGATATCGGGAACATACGATATCGGTTTTGAGTGAAACGAGTTGCGTTGGATTCAAATTGCTGAGGTCAATCCAATCGTACACATTTCAAGCTCTTTCAAACATTGAATTTTGAACACTAAATTGATCCCTTGGATCACTCCTCCCCATTGGAAGATTTTGGATCTCCAAAAGCTCATTTTCAGTTAACAAATAGATGAGGGTACAGTTCCCTCACCATTCCAACCTCAACAATTTGGGTTTTGTTTGTTTTTTCACTTTGAGCTCCTCATGAACCTACTTCACTTTTGAAGTCTTTGTCTTTCTATCAAAGATATGACCTTGTTGTAATTCTTCAAGATGTTTAGAAGAGAAAACTTTTGTTAAAGAAATCTAAACATTCTCTCCTTGATCTTCAATCAAAGGAGACTTATTAAGTTTCAATTTCACTTCACCTTGAACACTGTAGTCATAACAATTCTTAGCATATCTAGCCTCATTTTTTTCTTGACTCTTCACCAAATGTGAATTCCATTGCCATGCACCATTCTTCCTCAAAGACAAAACATTATGAAACCCACAAGAAGATATTTTAGAAACAATGTCCTCTTTTTCAAATAGATTTTGCATTTTCTTTTTGACCCTTGCATTATTTAACAATGGCATCTTGTTCACATCAATGTTCAACAATGATGCATCTTGCCGCAAATGAACTTCACATTGTTATCCTCTTTTAGCAGGCAACATGTTAGAATCCTAAAACATATTATCACATGGATTAGCAACCTCAATGAAACTAGATTTCAAACTTGATTCATATCCTTGAAAGACTTGAGATTCATCAACATCTTTATGTTTAATCATCAACAATGTAAAATTCTGACTAGCACTTACAAACCTCTTCATTTGTCCAACATTCACAAGAGGTAAATCCAACTTCTTTCTATGTTCTCTAAAAATGCACTCAATCCCATCATTAAACAAGTGATACTTGTTCTCATGGCAATGAAAGATGTATTTCCTATCATATATGTATGGGCTTCCAAAAACAATCTCACAAATGTCAAGTGGTACCACATCAAGTTCTATCTCATCAATACAATTTTCAGTGATGGAAAATCTAAGTATGCATTTTCTTGTCACTTGCAACTTGGCATTGTCACATACCCAACCCAAAGCATAAGGTTTAGGATGAGGAATGACTTCCAAATTTAATTTCTTGAAAATGTCTTCTAAAATGAGGTTTTCTTGTAAAGCACTATCAAACAAAGTATCTACCTTATTATGTTTTGTGATGATTCTAATGTGGAACAACTCTATTCTTTCTCTTTCATTTTGAGTTTCAATAGGTTTAATAGAAGAACTAGTATTTGCAATTGAATCCTTACCTTTCAATCCCATGGCTATGATTTTTGTTTCATCTATGGAATCACATCCTAGATCTTGATGTGTAGTTGCATCAGTCTTTTATTTCTCCTTGTTGTTAAACTTCTTGGGTTATATCTCAGGATGAAGTTTCCAATAGTGATCTTCATCATGGCCTTCTTTAGAAAATGTTTACATGTGATCTTTTCTCCTTCTTTCCCATTGAAGCATTATATATATCCTTGCCTTTAAATTTCCCTTTTCCTTTTCTTCATACTTCAATGACTTATCACTAGTTTCTTCATAAACATTCTCCCCTCTTGCCTCTAAATGAGTTTCCTGTACAAAAAATTCATGTATTTTTGAATGGTTAAACATGATAATTGTATGTCTCAAGTAACTATGTAATCCTTCAATGTATTTGAGAAAAGTATCTTGAGAGGACAAATCTATACCCAAAATCAAAGCACTTTTTGTAAATTATTGAGTATAGCTTTGTGCATTTTGCCCCTTAACTTGCATAAAGTTTTTCCAATCCATAATAGCCTTTTGCATATATGCTAATGGATAAAATTTTCTTCTTATTGCAACAACAAAATCATTCCAAGAGGATAAAACCTTACCATGTTTCTTCATGTCTTCTTGAGTTTTCACTTCCCACGAAATAAGTGTTGTACCTTCCAATCTAAGAGAAGCAAGCCAAATTTTGGTCTCATCATCATTGAACCTTTGTATCCTACAATACACTTCAATATGATGAACCCAATTATCTAATTTCTCAGCATCTACCTCCCCATTGTACATAGGAATTCAAACTTTATATCAAGCTTAAGTAAAGAAGTTTTATCATGTCCTTTTGGAGAATTTGGAGGTGCTTGTGAAAGGATAGAAGAAGTAGAATAATATGAGGATGAGGATGATGGAGATGAATGTGGTGGTTTATAACCATTCCCTCCATTCCATTTTGAAGGTTTGTCTCCTTTTCCTCCATCTCCCTTTGGAGGTTTTGAGCTTTGTCTATACAACCTTGAATTCCTCTCTTCATAAATAACCTTAACCATTTCAGACATCTCAAAGAATGTCTTTCTGAAAGTTCTTTCATTTTTAGACATCGCTTCAGGACATTCTTCATGTGCCATGACTATTGAAGCTTGAGGTGTGTTTGTTCTCCTTGAAACAGTTTGAGATCTTAGCTCCACAATTTCTCCTTCTCCTCTTTTAATATTCAACATTGTAAGCATCAAAAAAACACTTGCAAACAAAATTAAACCTTCATAATAATTTTATGCTCTCATACCAAAATGATCTGTAATTGAAACTTGAAGGTGATATACAAATTGCAAGTAATTTTATGTGTTATGGGTAATGGATCAAGTTACTAAACACATAAACAAGTTATTTTTAAACACAATTAACAGCCAAAATAGAGACAAAATACCATATCAAAAACATAAAACAACAAACATGATAAAGGATTTCACCCTTCTCTTGGGCTACATCTCTTGGTTGAGCTTCCAATGTAGGGCCTCTTTCATTATGCTAAAAAATATGTGTTTACTTGAATTTGCAATGGTCAGAATGCAAAACAAATGTCTTCAATGGATACATAATTATCAAAAACCCCCATCCAGGTTCTTTATGCACCTCATTTGGCCACAAATTGAGAAAGTTATGCACGTTACAAGTTTTTCCCAAATTCCCAAGCTAACCATCGTACAATTCAACCAAAATCTAGCTTGAGTGCCTCAAACCCGGAACCGACACACAAACCTAACCTACAATCTTGCTCGACAGGTGAATTTGTCGAACATTTAAATTGTCCACTAATGCCTAGTTTCCAAAATTTATGGTCATATGGGGCCTACATGCCTAGGGGCCAAGGCTAACTACCTGCCCTTACTGACCGCACCCCCGACACCTGGCATTATGGTCATATGTGATGCCATTTAACCCCTGAAACTCGAGGCTAGGGGCTGAAAAATTCATGCTCTTTTCAACTATCATCATGTGGTTATATAACAAACCATGTAACCTTGGCTAGCCCCCGCTGTAGGTGCCTAGGGGTTGTCCCCCCTTCTACTTTGCGCTCCCGTTTGTATTTGAAGTCATGTTATCCCGGGTTGGCCCCTAACTAACTTTGTCCGTGGTTCTACTCTTCTGATCCGGTGCGGTATTATGGTGTGGTAGAAGGTGACCTCGAGGCTGGGGCTAAGCCCTGGCCCATGATCCCGCCCCATGGTCATGTGGGTGTGGGGACTAGGGTTGGGAATTAGCCCCAACCCTAACCTCCAATGTGAAATTATGCTCACATAAATCAAACTCGAAGCCTTATGTTAATAAGAAATATGTTGTAGCATGTTGGTAAAGGCCAGTGGTGTTTGTTGCTTGGTCACGGGTTCAATTTCGGTGTCATCTTGGCCCCTCATGCAAAAGTTTACATGAACCCTTGGAGGCCACGTGGTAGTCTCCATTTGGCCCATGTGGCCTCCCACCATTGGTCCTCCAAACACAGTGAACAACCAAAAATATTAATAAAAAATTCGAACCATAAACATTAAAAAATATTTGAGCCAATCAAACTTGAAATTTTTGGACCAATTAGGAGTGGCCAAGTGGCAGCCTGCTACTAGCCCAAAATGTACAGTCACCCTATCTTTTCTACAAATGTTTTCCTATTTAAAAAATCAACCATAACATGATATCGGGAGCATACAATATCAGTTTTGAGTAAAACGAGTGGCGTTGGATTCAGATCATCGAGATCTATCCAATCGTATAGGTTTTGATCTATTTCAAACACTTTGCATTTTGATCACTAAATTGATCCCTTAGATCCCTCCTCCCCATTAGAAGCTTTTGGATCTCCACAATCTCATTTTTTGTTAACAAATAGATGAGGGTACACTTTCCTCACTCTTCCAACCTCAACCATTTGGTTTTCGTTTGTTTTTGTCCTTTAAGCTCCTCATGACTGTACTTCACTTTTGAAGTCTTTATCTTTATGTCAAGGTTGGGGCCTTGATATAATTGTTTAAGATGTTTAGAAGAGAAAAATTTTGCTAAAGAAATCTGAACATTCTCTCCTCGATGTTCAATCAAAGGAGGCTTATTCAATTTCAAGTTCACTTCACCTTGAACATTATCATCATAACGATACTTAGCGTATATAACCTTGTTTTTTGCTTGACTCTTCACCAAATGTGAATGCCATCGCAATGCACCATTATTCCTCAAAGAAAAAACATTATGAAACCCATAAGAAGATATTTTAGAACCAATGTCCTCTTTGTTAAATTGCTTTTGAATTTGCTTTTTGACCGTTCCATTCTTTAACACTGACATCTTGTTCATACCAATGTTCAACAATGATGCATCTTGATGCAAATGACCTTTACATTGTTTTCCTATTTTAGTAGGAAATATGTTAGATTCCTGAAACATATTATCACATGGATTAACAACCTCAATGAAATTTTCAAACTTGATTCATATCCTTGAAAGGCTTCAAATTCATCAAAACCTTTATGTTTAATCATCAGCAATGTAAAATTTTGACTAGCATTTAAAAACCTCTTCATATGTCCACCATTCACAAGAGATAAATTCAACTTCTTGCTATGTTCTCTAACAATATACTCAATCTCATCTTTAAGCAAGTGATACTTTTTCTCATGGAAATGAAAGATGGCTTTCCTTTCATATAAATATGGGCTTCCCAAAACAATCCCATAAATGTCAAGTGATACCACATCAAGTTCTACCTCGTTAATAAAAATTGCAGTGATGGAAAATCTAAGTATGCATTTTCCTGTTACTTGCAACTTGGAATTGTCGCATACCCAACCTGAAGGATAAGGATTAGGACGAGCAATGGTTTCCAAATTTAATTTCTTGACAATGTGTTCTAAAATGAAGTTTTCTTTTGAACCAATATCAAACAAAGTATCTACCTTGTTATGTTTTGTGATGATTCTAATATGAAACAACTCTATTCTTTCTCTTTCATTTTGAGTTTCAATGGGTTTGCTAGAAGAACTTATACTTGCAATTGAATCCTTACCTTTCAATCCCATGGTTATGATTTTTGTTTCATCTCCAGAATCATATCCTATATCTTGTTGTGTAGTTGCATCAATCTTTTATTTCTCCTTGTTGTTAAACTTCTTGGGTTTCATCTTAGGATAAAGTTTCCAACAATGGTCTTCATCATGACCTTCTTTAGAACAATGTTTACATGTGAGCTTTTCTCCTTCTTTCTTGACTGAAGCATTATTTTTATCCTTGCCTTTAAATTTCCCTTCTCCTTTTTCTCCATGCCTGAATGACTTCTCACTAGTTTCTTTAGAAACATTCTTCCCTCTTGCCTCTGAATGAGTTGCCTGTACACAAACTTCATCTAGTTTTTTAGGGTTAAACATGATAATTGTATGTCTCAAGTAACTATGTAATCCTCCAATGTATTTGAGCAAAGTATCTTGAGAGGACAAATCTATACCCAAAATCAAAGAACTTTTTCTAAATTCTTGTGTGTAGCTTTGCACATTTTTCCCCTTAACTTGCCTAAAGTTTTGCCAATCCATAATAGCCTTTTTCATGTATGCTAATGCATAAAATTGCCTTCTTATTGCAACAACAAAATCATTCCAAGAGGATAAAACCTTACCATGTTTCTTCATGTCCTCTTAAGTTTTTTCTTCCCACTAAATGAGTGTTACACCTTCTAATCTAAGAGAAGCAAGCATAATTCTGGTCTCATCGTTATTGATCCTTTGTATCCTGCAATACACTTCAATATGATGAACCCATTTATCTAATTTCTCATTATCTACCTCCCCATTGTACATAATAAATTCAAACTTTATATTATGCTTATTCAAAAGAAGTTTTTACCATGTCCTTTTGGAGAATTTGGAGGTGTTTGTGAAATGGTAGAAGAGGTAGAATAAGATGAGGATGAGGATGATGGAGGTGAAGGTGGTAGTTTGTCTCCATTCCCTTTTGAAGGTTTGTCTCATTTTCCTCGATCTCCTTTTTTAGGTTTTGAGATCTCTCCATACAACCTTGAATTCCTCTCTTCATAAATAACCTTAACAGTTTCAGACATCCCTTCAGGACCTTCTTCATGTGCCATTACTATTGAAGCTTGAGGTGTGTTTTTCCTCCTTGAAGCAATTTGAGATCTTGGCTCCACAAGTTCTCCTTCTCCTGTTTTAAGCTTCAACCTTGTAATCATCAGAAAAAACACTTGCAAACAAAATCAAACCTTCACAATAACCTGTAATTGAAACTTGAAGGTGGTATACAAATTACAAGTAAATTTTTATGTGTTATGGGTAATGGATCAAGTTACTAAACACATAAACAAGTGATTTTGAAACACAATTAACAACCAAAACAGAGACAAAATACCATATCAAAAACACATAACAATAAACATGATAAAGGAGTTCACCCCTCTCCTGGACTACATCTCCTGGACCAACTTCCAATGCAGGGCCTCTTTCATTATGCTCAAAAATATGTGTTTACATGAATTTGCAGTGCTCAGAATGCACAACAATGTCTCCAATGGATCCAAAACTAAAAAACAAAACCCATTTGGGTTCTTTCTGCACTTCATTTGGACAAAAATTAAGAAGGTTATGCATGTTACAAGTTTTTCCCCAATTCCTGAGCTAACCGTCCTACAATTCAAGCCCGAATGGTGAATTTGTCAAATAGATAAATTGTCCATTAATGCCCAGTTTTCAAAATTTGTGGTGATATGCGGGCCACGTACCTAAGGGATAGGGCTAACAGATCGCACTCATCGATCGAGCCCCCAACATCTTGCATTATGGTCGTATGCATTTCCATTTAACCCTTGAAACCCAGGGGTCAAGGGCTGAAAAATATGTGCTCTTTCCAACTGTCAATGTGTGGTCATATAATGGGTCATGTTCCCCAGGGCTGGCCCCCGTTGCAGGCACCTATGGGTTGTCCCCCCTTATACTTTGCACTCCCGGTCGTATTGCAAGTCATGTTACCCTATGTTGGGCTCTAGATAGCTCCGCCCACGGTTTTGCTCTTATGATTTGGTGTGGTATTATGGTGTGGTGGGTGGTGACTTTGGGGCTAGGGCTAAGCCCTAGCCCATGATCTCGCCCCATGGTCGTGTGGGTGTGGGGACCAGGCTTGGGACTTAGCCCTCGAAGCCTTATGTTAATAAGAAAGGTGTTGTGGTGCGTTAGTGAAGGCTAGTGGTGATTGTTTCTTGGTTGCAGGTTCAATTTTTGTGTCAGCTTGGCCCCTCACATAAAATTTTACACCAACCCTTGGAGGCCACATGGCCTCCCACCTTTAGTCCTCCAAACAAAGTCAAAAGCCCAAAATATTAACAAAAAATTCAAATAATAAACATTAAAAAAATTCTGAGTCGATCAAACTTGAAAGTTTTGGACCAATCAAGAGTGGCAAAGTGGCCCACTGGCCCAAAATGTACAATCACCCTAACAATTTTGCAAATGTTTGCATGTTTGACAAATTGATCAGAACAAGATATAAGGAGCATACACTATTGGTTTTGAATGAAATGAGTTGTGTTGGATTCAGATTGCTGAGATATATCCAATCGTACAGGTTTCAAGTTCTTTCAAACAATTTGAATTTTTAGCACTAAACTGATCCCTTAGATCATTACAGTTTCCTCACCCTTCCAACCTCAACCATTTAGGTTTTGTTTGTTTTTTTCACTTTGAGCTCCTCGTGAAGGTATTTCACTTTTGAAGTCTTTGTCTTTCTGTCAAAGATAGAACCTTGTTGTAATTCTTCAAGATGTTTAGAAGAGAAAACTTATGTTAAATAAATTTGAACATTCTCTCCCCAATCTTCAATCAAAGGAGACTTATTCAATTTCACGTTCACTTCACCTTGAAAACTGTAGTCATAACGATGCTTAGCATATCTAGCCTTGTTTTTTGCTTGAATCTTCACTAAATGTGAACACCATCGCCATGCACCATTCTTCCTCAAATCTAAAACATTATGAAACCCACAAGAAGAAATTTTAGAACCAATTTCATCTTTGTCAAATAGCTTTTGAATATGCCTTTTGACCCTTGCATTCTTTAACACTAGCATATTGTTCATATCAATGTTCAATAATGATGCATCTTGTTGCATATGAACTTCACATTGTTTTCCTCTTTTAATAGGCAACACGTTAGACTCTTCAAACATATTATCACATGGATTAGCAACCTCAATGAAATCAGATATCAAACTTTATTCATATCCTTGAAAGACTTCATATTCATCAACATCTTTATGTTTAATCATCAAAAATGTAAAATTCTGACTAGCATTTACGAACCTCTTCATTTGCTCAGCATTCACGAGAGATAAATTGAACTTCTTTAAATGTTGTCTAACAATGTGCTCAATCCCATCTTTAAACAAGTGATACGTGTTCTCATGGTGACAACTTTGATTTCATATAAGTACGAGCTTCCCAAAACAATCCCACAAATGTTAAGTGGTACCACATCAAGTTCTACGTCATCAATAAAATTTGCAATGATGGAAAATCTAAGTATGCATTTTCCTGTCACTTGCAACTTAGCATTGTCACATACCCAACCCAAAGGATAAGTTTTAGGATGAGGGATGGTTTCCAAATTTAATTTCTTGACAATGTATTCTGAAATGAGGTTTTCTTGTGAATGACTATTAAACAAAGTATCTACCTTGTTATGTTTTGTGATGATTCTAATATGGAACATCTCTATTCTTTCTCTTTAATTTTGTGTTTCAATGATTTTTCTAGAATAACTAGTATTTGCAATTGAATCCTTACCTTTCAATCCCATGGGTATGATTTTTGTTTCATCTCCGAAATGATATCCTATATCTTGTTGTGTAGTTGCAACAACCTTTTCTTTCTCATCGTTGTTAAACTTCTTGGGTTTCATCTCAGGATGAAGTTTCCACCAATGGTCTTCATCATGCCCTTGTTTATAACAATGTTTACATGTGAGATTTTCTCCTTCTTTCTTGAATGAGGCATTATTTTTATCATTGCATCTAAAGTTTCTTCAGAAACATTCTTCCCTCTTGCCTCTAAATGATTTTATTGTACACAAACATCATCTAGATTTGTAGGGTTAAACATGAGGATTGCATGTCTCAAGTAACTATGTAATCCTCCAATGTATTTGAGCAAAGTATCTTGAGAGGACAAATCTATACCCAAATCAAAGCACTTTTTCTAAATTCTTGAGTATAGCTTTGCACATTTTACCCCTTAACTTGCTTAAAGTTTTGCCAATCCATAATAGCCTTTTGCATGTATGCTAATGGTTATTCATGATAATAATTGGTTATTTGTGATAATAGCTAGTTATTCGTCATGGTAATCAGCTTAAATGAATCTTAAAGACCACCATTTCGATTACTATAGTCCCTGCCTTGCCTACTACAAGGACTAAAAAAAAGGAATTAAGCAAATGGCTATGTCCCGCGTTCAACAGACTCAAGTACTTTGAAGAAATCACTGGGTGGAAGAAATTTTATATTGAATATTTCGATCATAAGGAAAAAAGTGGAACTGACATAATGGGTGTGCCTATCACAACAATGAAATACTTTACAAGAAAATATTGTGCGCCATAATTTTTATATTCAATATTTTGATCATGGAATAGAATAAATCGTTGTGTGTTCGTTAGTCATCCAATCATGTACTTTGGAAAGTTAGTGGTTGTATTTTCATTCAATGACTTTGATAAGTGATATTAGTGTCTTGCATTTAATATGAAACAAAATTTATATGGTAGCCAAGGGAAGCCTGGTAAAATATCATTGCTTAGATAATTGAGTCGAGAATCCTATGATTCAAGATAACACGAGATTCAATAAAGAAATTAATTTATTTATTCAACTTGCATTATTGAGGATTATTGATAGTGATGACAAATGAAATGTTCGTTAATTCAGAAAGATTATTGGTAATGATGAAAACGACATGTTCATTTGTTCAACAAAATACCTAGCAGGTATATTGAGTGAATCCTAAACGATTATTTTCTCTATCATACAATAAATAAAAATCTCATTTTTGATAGTTCCCTAATATCACAGCAACCCCAACCTCAACTTCTAAGATCCCTTTGCTATTAATTATTGTCAAGAAGACTGTATCAAAACTCTCAAAGTAACCGAAATAATTGGAAAGCAACAATACCATTGTTTGAGCCACCCTTGAAATGGAATGAAAATTTAGGAAATACAATATTCTCTAGACCAGAAATATTGTAACACAATCCCATACCAATCCTAGCTTTAACATCACCAGCTCTTGCATATCTAATCTGAGAAGCAAACTCACCTGCAATCTAGTCGAATATTTCTTCAATTAAGTCTGTGAAAGTAGTGACCAAATCTATTATGGCTCCTCCATTACCTTCGCTATTGAATTCCAATAATTTAGAAGGCAATAATATTACTTGTTTTTTTAGATAGGTTAAGAAATATAGGTTAGTGTTTTATTTTTATGGTATATTTACTAGTATAGATCCATCTTAATCATAGATTTAGTAAGCATTGACAATGATCAAATTTTTTGAGGTGAAAACTTTTTTTTAGACTGCAAAGTCTGAAAACAAGTTTGCACCTTTAGAGATTTGACCCCTCTTGCCATGGTAAATCTATGGTTAGATGTGTTGTCACTCACTGCAAAATGTGTTTTCAGTTTCCCAAAGGGTGCAAAAGAGAAGAAAAGTTCACAACCATCTCCCAAACTGCAGAATCACTCAAAGCCAATTGGACCCCATCCACTGCATATTGCTCGGGACAAGATTTCTAATTGTATATGGAACTCCTCAAATGGACTCTGGAATCAGAAGATATGGCTTGTTAAATATGAGTGTTTTATCACCTTTGTAAGGAGGAAAGAATCGCAGATCGGAGGTCTGGGAGCATATCGCAAATCAAAAATTGGCGGATCAGGGAGTGATGAGGAAATTAGAGGTTTGGGGTGAAATCAACGATAATAAATCACTGATATCGCAAATCAGTGATCAAGAGTTTCAAATTACAATGCAAATAGCAGAAACATTTTGCCGATTAGTGATTAGCGATCAGGCATATCGACGGGGTGGATCGACGATCGACAATCTCAAATATCAGGGGACCAACAATGAAGCGATCGACAATATCGCAAATAAGATAACAGAAGTACCGGCATATCAGATGTCCCACACATTGGAGGTCATAGCCATGTCGCAAATCAGTGAATTAGCACGCAAGCGGGGTGACAACTCTAAAATATTGCGATATCGCGAGTTGCAATATGTTAGTGTTAAAGTGTCGAGAAGGGCTAGTTACAATTAAAAGAGAAATTCAACACAAAACCAAGTGCAGGCGGGTCTTTCCCCCTCCTCCAGGAGGCCACGTGGTAGAATATTATTGGATCCGGTAACGACACGGTGGTGCTAACGCCAACATGACGTGGCAGTATAGAGGACACGTGGCATGCAAATATGGCATTTTCAAAGGTCCAAAAAGGGCATATCTGGGTGACACGTGTCACCACTTAGGAGGTGACACATGGTAGAGGATGACGTCACATCGGAGATTGTAAATCGGTGTTCACAGGTTGAGGCATGTTATTACATCAAGGTTAAAACCTCGATTGTGATCCGCTAAGAAAGGGGCTCTGGTACAAGGGCTGACTCGTAGTCACATGACAATACAATGGAACCAAGGGCTAAGCATAGAAGGTGGTCGACAATCGGCAATTGACAAAACCTGATATCACCTCACTCCAAGTTGAATCCATGATTTGAAAATGCAGACTGGGGAGCTCTGATATAAAGGTTGAGCCCCAAGTCATAGCCCATGGTCCTATGATGAAGAAATATTGAAAGGGGCTAAACCAAAGGGGACCAAGGGGCATCGGAACTCGTTGTTATGTAATGCTTTTAAGAGTAAAATTCTCGATGTTGTAATGTTCCAATAGTGTGGTACAGAGCTTTAAAGGTGAATGGGTCGAAAACTGAGGTATTGAATGAAGGAATGGTGCATCAGTAAACCAGTATGGGGACTCAGGAAGACTTAATGCCTTAGCGTGGAGCTCCACTCAGGCATAAATGTAAAGGACTACCTAGACAAAATCTGCTTTTGCTTTGTGACAAGCAAACACAGTTGATCACTACCAACTCCAGAGAATGGAGAAGTCGAACAGTTAAGGAAAAACGATAGGAATCGACCAAGCAACAGGAAAGGCACATCATGGCAGAGATGTGGCCTGATCAAGGACCTTCACGGGAACAACAAAAGGACATTTTCCTCCATCATCATTCAGTTTCTCGTGTTTCTATTTTACTGTAATTTTTGTTTATTCTATAATTTTTTTTTATGTATTTTCAAGAAAGGAATCAAAGCCTTTAGAATCATTTTGGGTAGCAGAGTTATCATAGGTCGGGGAAACTAGTCAATTCAATAACTGACCCTTAGCTAAGATATTTTGTAAATGCTGATTCAAAGCCCCCCTTCTTTGTATAAATAGAGGGGAGAAACACGTAATACAGGTTCCAGAATTCTACACCCGCAATGGTCCAAATTCTTTGGTTCCATTTTGGTTCTAATTTCTTGTTCATGAGGGACTAGAGCGATATACATGTTGAATGTAATGGATTGGGGATTGGGACTCGAGGATTAATGAAAGTATTTGTTGATTTCTATCAGATCAATGTGCAGCATGTTTCCTCTTTGTAAATCTCATTTTATATGTGTTTTTCTTTCTATGAAATAGTGTAATGAAGCAGTTAGTTTCTCTGATTCATGGATTTATCTAGGCTGCTAAATAAGCGAACAATCCCTATTTTAAGACAGAGTTACTTCTGCTAGTCTACAACCTGCAGTACATGTGTAGAAGACAAATTTACTTAGGTTATTTGATTAACGTGTAGTACCTTTGTGAGCCCAAATTTACTCATGTTGTTTGGCAATAAAGGTACCCATGATCTATCTGGCATGAAACCTTCATCAATGCTCCACCGTTTCTACCATTCCACCTCCTCCCTCTTCCATATTTCTGCTAGAACATTATTTCTTAAGATTTTGTTTGTTTACAGCCCTATGCATCGAATCCCCTACTTTCTTTCCTTTTATTCACTTTACTACAACTGCAATATTAAGCTGCATGTTGTTGTGTTTTGGCCAGCAGAACCAGACATTTCTCTTTGAGGTTGGCCCGATTTACCCCCTGAACATTTGGATCCATGTGTTGCCTTGAGTCTACCTTGATGAAGGGCTATTGAACTATTGTGGTAAAAACACAACCCCCCCATTATTGATGTGTTTACTTCAAATAATGGGGACTCTTCCTATAAAAATTTTGGCTAAACACCTTTTTAGATTTTTATTTAGTTGATTATCCTACGCTTTTGTTAATTTTTCATTTTCTTTGGATTCTTGTTTTGATTGCTTTGTTAAAATTGATTTTTTATAAGCTTTCCATTGACGCTTGTTTCACTTCATTTGGTCAATTGGTTCATAAATGGCACTTCTTTGAAGTCTCATCATTTATCTAGCCTGGGTTAAAAATGCATAAAATGTACAATATTGCATTTTGTAAATAAATTAGGTCAATAATGCATTTATTTTAAATATTAACCCCTAGTTAGTTCTTACTAACATTTATTTATTTATTTATTTTACAGCGAAATAATGAATTATCGGGATTTTAGTAATTTACTCCAATTTCCCAAATTGATTATTAATCTCGAAAACCCAAAAATTTCAAAGTGACTATAATTTAATTTTTATTAAAGTGGCTGTAGTTTAAAAACAAAAATTCACAAAAATAAAAAAAATTAATGTTTCATATTAAATTTTAATTAATTAGTATTGAATATAATTAATTAAATTAAAATTTAAAAAACATAAACTATATAATACAAAATCAATCGCATTGGGGCTTTGAATCCAATCAGAGGTTTTAATTGGCACATATCATTTTGAAACCTCAATACCTCCATATCTCTGATCCCCGATACATCCATATCCCCAATCGTCGATAAGCATAAGTCAATTTTAAAGTCAATTTTAATACATCACATTGGGGCTCTCATATGAGACAAGTTCAACAAGCCCCTCCATCCTCCCGATGGCCAATAGTGAAAAGGCATAAGACACTTAATTAAAGCCTTATGTAATTCGTTTCAAATGACTTGTTTTTTTAACTCATACGTAAGAAGAGTGGAGTGGTAGTTTAGTTATAATATAATATATTAAAGTAGTTATATATATTTTAAATTAATTATATATAATATTTAATTAATAAATTTTAAATTAATCAGATTAATTAAACATTTAATTAATTTGATTAAATTAAAATTTAAATATCATTTAAATTAATATTAATTAGTTTTTAATTAGACTAAATCTGTTTATAAATAGCTAATTAGATATCATTAGTTAGATTAATAATTAGTTTAGTTTATAGTTAACAATTAATTAGAATTTTAATTTAGGATTTAATTTTTAATGAGAATTTTGATTTTTAGCCCAGCAACAGAGTTTTCAGATTCATGCCAAATTTGATCCATCAACTTTGGAGGCTCATAGATTGAGTTATACTTGGCCAAATGAGGCCCAGGACGGCTCATTGGAAAGAGAAAATCAATGAGAACATTTTTTAGGAGGTTTCACTAACAGATTTGATCATTTATTGGGTCAAAAATCAGGCAGAAGATCAAGCTCCGAATTTTGAAAACAAAATCAATTTTCTAAGTTATTTTCTTCATTTTCATTTGTCCAAAGCCTCTTTTAATTACAGTTCCATTGGTTAATAATATTTTTGGCCAATTAAACCACCCCAAACATCAATAGAGAGCTTATATTTTATTTTCAATTATTTATTTAAATAGAATTTGATTGGATTTGATTTAATTGCCAGAAATAATATTTTGATTGCATCTTAATTTATTTTGATTTCTTTTTGCAGGAAAACAGTGGAAGAAATATGGAGAAAAGAATTTCAATCAATGAGAATGCTCCAACAATTGAAGATCAGGATTTTTTTTAGAAAATAAAATTGGATTTGACAAATTTCTCTTTAACAAACTTTTCTCTCAAAAATTCCTTCACAAATATTATAAATAATAGATTGTAGAATGTAATAAGGGGCTTCTCTCCTCTTAGACTTCTAAAAGCACTACTGTAATAGGAATTTAGAGTTGTAGGAGAGAGGAGAGAAAATCTCAGATCTAAGGATTATTGTAGATTTTTCCTTTGTATTTTGAATTATGTATGAGGGCAGAGTTTGCACTATTGTGGCTCTAGTTTTGAAGGCAAAAGTTCAAGCAATGTAAAGGATTGTTAGAGACCAAGGTCAGAGAAATGGATGCAATAAATTGATATTTCTAATACTACTGTTTCAAATATCAGTTTTATTTTTATGGTAACAGGAATGTCTCATTTTATTCATGTTTGTGCACTTTTGTCAATATGGGTAATTTGTCTCAATGTTGTTATTATGTCTCTGTTTTTATGAATTAATTTCTGATTTCTGAGTAACTATTTACTCAAAAATCTGCCTTATAAAACTGATTTATTGAATGGTAATGTGTTGTGAACTATTTCCACATATTATTGTTTAATTATTGGATTTACTAATTTGATAATCAATATCATTTTTGTGAACTACTTCCAGGAATGTTGTTGGTTTATTATTTTAGTTAATAGGTCTCAATAGAATGTGTTTTGGTATCTATAATATCAATTAATTGAACTACTTCATTAACTTGATATTCATTATAAACAAGACATGTTTAAATCTCAATATTTTAATTATCTTGCTCTTAGTTGGGTTAGATCAATATCTGCTTAATTAAGATAGGATTTAGATTAGTTTCTTTTGCTTGCTTTATAGAATAAGCTTGCGTTTAGAGTAATTTCTACATTCTTTTAAGTCCTCTCCTCGAAGAGGCAAAATTTTAGTTGTGGCTAGGCTGAACCCAAATCAGCTTAAGGATCATTCTCTTGCCTGATCAGCGAGAAGAAGTGATCTGATATCTCTGTCTATTGGTAGTTAAAGATACATCATAAACCAATAGCGATAGGGAGAAGGTAACTGGACCTAGTTAAATCAGTCGAAGCCACCACACCAAACGGAAAAGGAGCTGCTTTAAGGTCCCGACCGGGTGGTTATCCCCCAGTGTTGTTGTAGCAATTTTCAAGGCATCAACATTTTTGGCGCTAGAAGGAGGGCCTGAGATTTTTGTCTATTGGAGTCTTTTCAATTTTAATATTTTATTTATTGTGATGGTTCCTCTTAAACTTCAAATTTGGAGTTGTATCTATGGACGTGCATCTTCTAATACTCCACCTGAAGTGGTAAGACTTTTGTCTCAGGCAAAGATTAATGGTAAGAAAAATTCTTCTTTTTTTAATCATGTCCTTCAATTTATTCAAAATGTTTCAAATTATAATTTTCAAGGAATTGATGAAGGCATTTTATGCAGAATTTTTACTCTCACATTTGTGGCAAAAGCTGGAAACTGGTGTAGAACTCTTCCTGTTGCCTCAATTCGCAGCTGGGATCAATTTGTTACAATTTTAATTTGTAAATTTGATGGCTATGATTATGAACAGGTATGTGAGGAAATTGAATATCTACGAAGGTTTGAAAATGAGTCTGTTAGAGATTTTAATATTCGATTTCACTTGAATTGTTTAAGATTTAAAGTAGAAGATAAACCTACATTAGATTGGTTTGAATATATTTGTTCTCTTCCACTCATTTCCAATCCATATGAAATTAATTCAAGCTTTGTTCCATCCCCTTCTAATATAAATGATAGTCCTATTTGAATGTGCAAATAAATTGTGATGAAGTGGTTTCACAAAACTTGACAAATATTTCTATTCAAATGCAAGAAGACAACATCAACAATTTTGGAGAAGGAGCTGCTTTGAAATCTGAAAGCTACTTTGAGATAAATTCAGAAAATCAAATTGGAAATCAGCAAATGCAAGCAACGACTAAAGTAAATAATAAAATGCAAACTGTCGTGCAAATTTTTGCATTTTTCCATAAAGAGCAAATGCCGAAATCAGAACATAAAAGCAGCCTTCTTCAAGAAAGCATGAGCACGCAAAGGAATGATCTGCAATCTAAAATTTACAATGAGCATAATGTGCAAGAGTTCTCAAACAAAGACACTTTTAAATACATTGTTTTAGGTTCACATTTTTCCCTTTATCCTAATATTCTTAATGATGGTAATTTTTCCCCGCTTAGTATTAATGATATTTCACAAAATATAGAGGTTGATTTAAACGAATTACCATTAAGTTTTTATCAAGACAGAGAAACAATTAATGATCATTCTTTTACTATTAATGAACATGAAATTCTTGTTCCTCCTTGTTTTAATATATTGGATGAGATCAAAGGGAATTCTAGAGAATATTGTGAAGTCATTTATGATAATTACTCTAACATTGAAGACGTTGATTTCTATTCCTCTCAAGAGAATCCTCATAAGAAAATTCAAATAACATCAGTGAATAAGGAACGTTTCAATTTAGAAATTAATCCAACCTATCCTCATTTTAGAGTAAAAAATTATCTTTATGATTTCGCTATTCGAAAAAACATTCCAATTTATGATTCATATCATGATCAAACTTTCATTCCTACTCATAATCATAATTCGTTTTCTAATTCACAAGTTGGAACTTAAAATTACTCAAATTCCATAATTCTGGCCAATCCTTGTGAAAAATAAATCATTTCAAAACAATCCCAATTGTGCTGTAACATTAGTTGTACAAATAATGATTTCATTTTATCTTTGTTTCATCACTTCTTTTGTTTAAAATTAGATTTTATTTCTAATCTTATTTTTCAGATTTTTGACACTTTATGTTGGCATATTAAGCACTTTACTGTCAAACATTCAATTGATGCATTGTCTTGTTGGAAGATTGAAGCTTTATATTATAATCAAGAACACCAAAAGCTATTTCAATTTCAATTTCAATCAATGCTAATGTTTTATCAAAAGCTTCTATTTTCTCAAAGGCAATATCAACAAGAGAATGTATTTTTACAATCTAACCAACAATCCAATTTAATTAATAATTTTTCGTTTCATTTGAAATATTTCCATCCATTTTTTATTAATTCATTTGAAAAATATTTGGAAAGTTTTCCTTCACGAAAGATTGTCAATAATTTAATATTTGTACATAACACTAACAATTTTTTTCAGGCCTTCGAATTTGAAAACTCATATCCACAATTTGGTCTTTCATCTCCTTTTTTGAACATTTCCCAATTATTAATAGAAATCCATCCAGATTTCTATGATCCAATTGGTATTCAATTGGAAAGGAAATTTCAAGAGAATGAGATATTAATTAAGTTGCTAACAATAACTGTAAATTCTACTCATAGATTTAATTTCTTTAGTTCAATCATATTTGTATTTTTATTACTAACATTTGAACTGTACATATATGCGGGAATAAAAATGAGAGAATGGTTACATTGGAAATATGATTATACCTAGTCATTTTTGTGTATATGGTTAGAATAGGAGTAGAGTTAATTTAGTTGGTTTGTTTTATGTAGTTAATTTATTTTTAACAATTTTGTAGATTTAAAAAGCAAAACAAAGCAGTCAGCCCTTCTCATACATGTTCAGTGAAAACATTTTCTTCCTATCAGAAAATTTTAATTCTTGCTCTCTTTTTTTTAAATTTCTTACAATAATACCTCTACTCTGTCTATTTTGAATAATGTCTTGATTAAATTCAATTAAAGTTGCACTTGGCATCGACTGCCTCAAAGCCAGTTTTCTTCATTTCGGGATTACCTTCTAAGATTTTCTTTTGAAATTTATATGATAAGGGTTTCAGGATATAAAAGCTTCATGATCCCATTATCCCATGAAATGTATGATTGTCTATGATAAGCTTAATTCTAATTCAATCATTATTAGTCAATCTAACCTTTCACGGTAATCATATGAAGTTCATATTATCTTCCTCGGAATTTGCTAAAGTTGACCTTAAGGATGTCCATTTTGCTAAGTGCATACATTCAAATCTGTTTTGATATTTTTTCCACAATTAGTGGCTTTATCCCATTCTGATCTTTAGTTGAATATTTGATGTTGCAATATGCATCATATTTATTTACTAAAGGCATTATTGAACAGTCGCTATAACAATACAGATTCTTCTCAAGTTATTTAGAATAAGCAGAGGTAATAAATTGTTGTTTCAATTCAAAAGGGAAGCCTATTTTTATATTTATTTCTGGTAAATTTTATATTTCTTGAACATGAATAAACACATTTTATTTAGACTGATTGCACACTTAAGTTTAGAATAAATAATGAGATGATTTTGAACAAAAGCAAAATTTTGATAAATCAAAGGAAGAATTTGAAGATTTATGAGGTAAAATCGATAGACAATTTCATTCCAGGTACGCTTCTACAAGTTCATTTTAATCTATTATTAGTTTCTATTTTTCTTAGTTTATTTTTTATTCTTGTTCTGTTTTATTTGCAGGTTTTCATTTTGTTTTCAAAATTTGAAGTAAGCAACAAACTCATTTCAAATTTACAACAGGTTCAAGGAAATTTTATTTTGTGATTCATTAGAGTTTGAACATTTTTAACTTTGCTTTCAACCATCAGAAAATCCAATTGAAATTTCAAGCAATATCATAATATCCAACTTGAATTTCATATTGCTAATAAAAGATCTCCGATGTATTACCTCACTCATATCGCATTTCGCATATCGAAGGTTTGCAAGTGAAGTATACTTCCATTATCATGAATTGCCGATCTCCAGTAATCAGCTTTACCAATATTGCGATGACCACATAATTTCGGACCCGGTATGAAATTCAGATCAAATTCATAAAAATATCGCGTCCGTTCAATCGCAATAATGGTAGGAACATAAATTTAAAAGGACTGATGTCACGGATCCGATATGTTATTAAAATCCCATCATAAAGTTATCGGGTCCACTCTTCATCGCATATCGACATCGCAAAAATCATATTGTGTCACATCGGGTAACCAAAGTTTACCGATTGCCGATTAGCTACGTCATCTATCGCATCGCCGATATCGCAATCGCTTCATCGCATTTTTTATGCTCACGTCACTTCTCTCAATCTACGATGTGCATTTTGCGATATGGGAAGCACAATGTAAATATTCTCCAATCCCCGATATAACATTTCTTTAATGATGCGATCGCTTCATTTTCATTGCACATGTTCTTATCGGCAATTTGTTATTACAATATCCGATGCGATAGCTTCCAATGCATGCCTTTGAGCCATTAACATTTAATCGATGTTTGGCATATCAACAAAAGTGAAGTCTTGCAAATTAAAATTCAATCATGGTGAAGAGATATGTGATGCGAATCATTTGATACAACGATGTGTTATTTTAAAAGCGAGCTTGGGTAACCACTATGGTAAGAAAGCAATTAATGACCAATTTGCAGCATATTGAAATCATTTTGATTTCTCAAATATTTTAGTTTTAAATATATAATTCCATAATTAAAAATGGAATTCAAGACCTCTCTATCTTCATATTTAAATTTTATCATCTTAGATTTGATCTTGATTTTGGACAATTTATAAAATCATGGAGTTTATATGAAACTCATAATTTTTTGAGAAACAGTCATTACTGCAAATTCTCATTTTCATTTCTGATGTATTTGTTTTAATTTCAATTCCCTTGAGCACTAAGCATTCCATTTTCACATTTTACTGCTTGCTTTAGTTTAAATAAAATAAATAATGATTTTGGGTTACATGATTTTGGTTAGTTTGACTTTTTCATGTTTTTAATGTTAATTAAAATAAGAAGTCAACTAGTTTGGAGAAAATGATACCGTTCAGGTAAGATCAAAAGCGATTATCCAATGGTAAGGTTCATGTACCCACTTTCATTAATTTCCATTTCGTTACTTTAGTTTCAGTTTTGTTTTTCTGATATATAAGTCTGTTTTGCAGTTCTTCATAAAAAACTTTCAATCATCCGCCAGATCATATTTTCGAAGTCCTATACTCTTCTCCTAGCTTTATTTCAATAAGCAGCGCTAATCTTCATCGAAACAGCTACACTAGGAAGTTTCCGAACCTTTAGTTTGTTTCTTTAAGCATTCATTTTATTAGAAAATGATTAAGATGATGCTTTGAAACAAGAAGATTAATATCAGACAGAAAGTTTTCATTGTGGCTAAATTTTATCATTGCTGCTATCCAAAAAGCCTAAAACACTCACAACCTTGCAAGGTATGATTTTCCCAAATCTCGACATGGGAATGATTGATTCTTCGATTATTTTCTTTTTCTTCATATTGTTGAGACATTGGTATAAACATTCTTGTTTGAGTTTATCTTTCAAAACTTGGATTTTCCTTTCCACTGTTAAAATTTCTTCATTTTTATTTTTGTTTGCTGATTTCTTTTTCACTTTGGCTTAAGAATTCTTTTTCTTTTAGTTTTCAATTTTGATTTTGATGACTTCGTCGTGATTTATATGGAAGGCCTTCTTGTTACCTAACTATGGTCAGCATACATGGAGAAAAATTGTTAATAGTCACTTATTAGCTTTTTCTTAATTCTCTTGGTAAAGTTTGATTTTTCTTATAATAAAGGTAGACACACTTAAGAAAGAGATTACCAATCAAGAGAACTTGTCAAAGTATTATAAAATTTGGAGAAATTTTTTTTTCATCAAAATTGTAATCATTTTGAGATTTCAATATTTTATTACGATCTTTCAAAGTTCTATTATGAGTCAAGAAAAAATATTTTTAACCAAGTAAAGACACTTTACAGCGAAGCACCTTTAACTCTGAAATTGTCATTCTTAACTCTTAAGGAGTCAATGATTCTCCCTATCCTAGAAGGTCTTATTTTTCTAGAGTGTGATCCAGAAGTATATTTAAACTTAAAAGATAAGATGTCTCATCATGAGCCTGCTTATCATGATCATAGGGGAAAAATAGGCTGACATTACCAATACTGCTAAACAAACCAGGGTAATGGCTTATGATTGCCAACAATTATAAGACAAGGGGTCTCATCACGAACCAACTTGTTCAGTCCAATTATAACCAGTGAATGGCATTGTCAACTATCTGGCCACCAAACTAGGACAATGGCTTTTAAGATTTATAACAAAAAATTAAAATAAAAAATAAAAAAAAAAATAATACATATATAAATGGATTTATCTCTAGGTCAATAATTCTTAAAAAGATGGGATTGTGAATCACTGATGATTAAAAAGTAACCCTGTCGAGACTATAGATGTTTGCTGACAGTAGTGGCTCTACCTATGACAAATGAGTATATTTTAAAAGCTAAGCTGTAAAGTGACCCCTGCTTTATTTGTTCATCTAATTAATCACTGATATAGAGTTTTGAAAAATTTTAATTTATGAGAAATTTTGAGAAAAATTATAAGTTAGATGATTTTTGTTTTTATTCAGAATAATAAACCTAGTAAAGCATAATTCTCTCTTCTTTAATTATTTTTGTTTTAATTTTAGGAAAATCTCATTCATATCAAACAGAGATAACTAGTTATTCTCCCGTGTGTCGCCATTATTGTGGTAAAAACACAAACCCCCCATTATTGATGTGTTTACTTCAAATAATGGGGACCCTTCCTATAAAATTTCTGGCTAAACACCTTTTAAGATTTTTATTTAGTTGATTATCTTACGCTTTTGTTAATTTTTTATTTTCTTTGGATTCTTGTTTTGATTGCTTTGTTAAAATCGATTTTTTATAAGCTTCCTATTGACGCTTGTTTCACCTCATTTGATCAAATGGTTCATAAATGACACTCATTTGAAGTCTCATCATTTATCTAGCCTGGGTTAAAAATGCATAAAATGTACAATATTGCATTTTGTAAATAAATTAGGTCAATAATGCATTTATTTTAAATTTAACTCCTAGTTAGTTCTTACAAATAATAATATATATATATTATATATATATATATATATTTATTTATACAGCCAAATTATGAATTATCGGGATTCTAGTAATTTACTCCATTTTCCCAAATTGATTATTAATCTCGAAAACCCAAAATTTTTAAGTGGCTGTAGTTTAATTTTATTAAAATGTTGTAGTTAAAAACTAAAATTCACAAAAATAAAACCAAAATAAAAAATTAATATTCATATTAAATTTAAATTAATTAGTATTAAATATAATTAATTAAATTAAAATTAAAAAACAATAAACTAAATAACACAAAATCTAACCCAAAAAAAAACAAAAACAAAACAAAACTAACTATATAACACAAATATATATATAAAAAAATAAAAAATAAAAAAAATCCGATCGCATTGGGGCTTTGGATCCGATTAGAGGTTTTAATCGGCATATATCATTTTGAAACCCCGATACCTCCATATCTCCGATCCCCGATACATCCATATCCCCGATCGCTGATAAGCATAAGTCAATTTGAATACATCGCATCAGGACTTTCATATGAGACAAGTTCAACGAACCCCTCGATCCTCCCGATTGCCGATAGCGAAATGGCATATGACACTTAATTAAAGCCTTATGTAACTCTTTTCAAATGACGACTTGTTTTTTAACTCATACATAAAGAGAGTAGAGTGGTAGTTTTAGTTATAATATATATTATTAAAGTAGTTATATAATTTTTAAATTAATTAATATATAATATTTAATTAATAAATTTTAAATTAAATATTTAATTAATTTGATTAAATTAAAATTTAAATATCATTTGGATTAATATTGATTAGTTTATAATTAGATTAAATTTGTTTATAAATAGCTAATTAGATATCAGTCAGTTAGATTAATAAATAGTTTATTAATAATTAGTTTATAATTAACCATTAATTTAGAATTAATTAGAATTCTAATTTAGGATTTAATTTTTAATGAGAATTTTGATTTTTAGCCCAGCAACAGAATTTCCAGATTCATGCCAAATTTGATCCATCAACTTTGGAAGCTCATAGATTGAGTTATACTTGGCCAAATGAGGCCCAGGACGGCTCATTGGAAAGAGAAAATCAAAGAGAACATTTTTGAGGAGGATTCACTAATAGATTTAATCATTTATTGGGTTAAAAATTAGGCAGAAGATCAAGCTCTGAATTTTGAAAACAAAATCAATTTTCTAAGTTATTTTCTTCATTTTCATTTGTCCAAAGCCTCTTTTAATTGCAGATCCATTGGTTAATAATATCTTTGGCCAATTAAACCACCCCAAACATCAATAGAGAGCTTATATTTTATTTTCAATTATTTATTTAAATAGAATTTGATTGGATTTTATTTAATTGCCAGAAATGATATTTTGATTGCATCTTAATTTATTTTGATTTCTTTTTGCAGGAAAACAGTGGAAGGAATATGGAGAAAATGATCTCAATCAATTAATGCTCCAGCAATTGAAGATCGGGATTTTTTTTAGCAAATAAAATTAGATTTGACAGATTTCTCTTCAACAAATTTTCTCTCAAGAATTCCTTCACAAATATTATAAATAATAGATTGCAGAATGTAATAAGGGGCTGCTCTCCTCTACAATTTTAGATTTCTAAAAGCACTACTATAATAGGAATTTAGAGTTGTCGGAGAGAGGAGAGAAAATCTCAGATCTAGGGATTATTGTGGATTTTTTCTTTGTATTTTGAATTATGTATGAGAGCAGAGTTTGCACTATTGTGGCTCTAGTTTTGAAGGCAGAAGTTCAAGCAATGTAAAGGACTGTTAGAGACCAAGGTCAAAGAAATGGATGCAATAAATCGGTATTTCTAATACTATTGTTTCAAATATCAGTTTCATTTTTATGGTAACAGGAATGTTTCATTTTATTCATGTTTGTGCAGTCTTGTCAATATGGGTAATTTGTCTCAATGTTGTTATTATGTCTCTGCTCTTATGAATTAATTTCTGATTTCTGAGTAACTATTTACTCAAAAATCTGCCTTATAAAACTGAAATATTGAATGGTAATGTGTTGTGAACTATCTCCACATATTATTGTTTAATTATTGGATTTACTAATTTGATAATCAATATCATTTTTGTGAACGACTTCCAGGAATGTTGTTGGTTTATTATTTTAGTTAATAGGTCTCAATAGGATGTGTTTTGGTATCTATAATATCAGTTAATTGAACTACTTCATTAACTTGATATTCATTATAAACAAGACATGTTTAAATCCCAATATTTTAATTATCTTGCTCTTCATTGGGTTAGATCTATATCTGCCTAATTAAGATAGGATTTAGATTAGTTTCTTTTGCTTGCTTTATAGAATAAGCTTGTGTTTAGATTAATTTCTACATTCTTTTAAGTTCTCTTCTAGAAGAGGCAAAATTTTAGTTGTGGCTTGGCTGAACCCAAATCAGCTTAAGGATCATTCTCTTGCTTGATCAGCAAGAAGAAGTGATCTGATATCCCTGTCTATTGGTAGTTAAAGATACATCATAAACCAATAGCGATAGGGAGAAGGTAACTGGACCTAGTTAAACCAGGCGGAGCCACCACACCAAACGGAAAAGGAGCTGCTTTAAGGTCCTGACCGGGTGGTTATCCCCCACTGTTGTTGCAGCGATTTTCGAGGCATCAACATGAACCAAGCCCCCTTTATTCCCTTTTTCCAACTATGTGACAATTGGAGTGTAGTACAAAGCCTCATTGATATTCTTCCATCCACTCCACTCTTTAAGATGTCCTACGCACTGGTCTACAATCAACCCAGAGGTTGTCTCTAGGAAGCTTTTTATGTCTCCCAAAGCACTCGTGTTGCGGGTGCCATAAAAAGCGACAACAAGATGCATATTCATTAGTTCTACACACACAACTTGTAACTTTTCATTGTTTAACTTCCATTTTTGAATACATAAATGGATTCAATGCCTTGAAAACTCCCTTGGGCACTTGGATTGTGTAGACTACACATCTTAAACTTGCAATTCCAACAAATATTTGCTAGATTTTAGACAAAATTGACTAAAGAATATAAGATAAAAATTTCTAAAATGTAGAATAATGAAACTACTTAAAATGCTTTAAAATATTTTTTTAAGTTGCTTTATATAATATATACTGTGTTTTTTTTGGGTTGAAGTAGCAATGAAGATAGGAGCTAGAGTTTATGAATAACTAAGGTTTCCAAGTAACACAAACAACCATCATCTGTAATATGATGAAGGAGCAACAATAGCTAGAGGTGCGACCAAGTTTGCATGCCAAATCGTAGCCACTTGGTGTTAATTCCTTTAAGAGGACACAACTTTTGGCATACAGACTATGATATCATGGGATACAAAACCCATTGAGATCTTGTGGGGGCTAAGAACATTGTCTGGAATGCCCAACCTTTTGGAATGATTTGGTGAGGAGGAAGGAAGGATCCTCCAATCGAAGGATCGTAAACCTTATCAAGTCCAAAATTTTTGTAAATAGCATGTCTACCTGCATGTTTCACATTGGGATTGTATTCATCGATGTCCATACGTGATTGCAATTTTATCCCATCATTCTCGTCAAAGTTGTGAAGGAACCATCGACCATTTTCATGCATGACCTAGATCTACGATTTCGGTGGGACAAAAGAATGGAAGAGCGAGAATAGGAAAATTTCCAAATCTTCATCAGGAAATCAAATGGGAAGTCTTCCCTTTTTTGTGTCACTGATTTGGACTCGATGATAAAGCTAAAGCAACGAATAGAAAATAGGCTAGGCATTCCTGTAAATTCATAATGTCTTATTTTTTAATGAAAGTTGCTTCAAGATTCTTCTTTGATGAGGGATTATTGCATTTCAAGGAACTCCACTATAATCCTAACCCTGAGGCTATGTGGAGGTGCTTCAAGATTCAAGAACTCTGGAGGTCTTGCCTCTGATAAGGATGTGGTGCAAGATAAATTCTCTAATCTAGTGGATCTGCCTCAGTACATCCTATGACTTACATTGTGAAACAAATGAAACAAGTGCCTACCATGGAGGCCAACCTATCAGAGGTAAACCACCTTTTATTTTCTCTCGAATCTAGGGCTATGATCTTTAGATTCAATGGATTTTGGCTTCGTTCTGAAACCACCTTTTATTTGCTCTCGAATCTAGGGCTGTGATCTTTAGATTCAATAGATTTTGGCCTTGTTCTAATGCATTACACCAGTGGGTGTTTTCAACTTGGACTCCCAATTGTGATATTTATCTCTGTTCCAAGGGATTTTTTTTTATCGTTCAACTCAATACACAAAAATATTTGGAGAGAGTAATGAAAGATGGGCCCTAGTTCTAGGGAAGAACAGGTCTCTTCATCGCCTCTTGCTTTCTAGAATTCAATGCCACATAAATGGTGGTCTCAACAATGCCAATCTAGGTGAGACTACCAAATCTCCCCCTTGTTTTATGGCACCATAAGGTCCTAGAGGAAATTGGAAACAAATTAGGTTCATTCAAAAAAATGGACCTTGAAAGAACGAAGAAAGATCTATTTACATTCACTAGAATATTTGTGGAAAAAAACCTCAACAAATGTCTCCTTGGTTGCATTCAACTGAAACATAAAAACATTCAGTGGACCCAATATTTGGATTATGAAAAGACAACAATTAGATGCAAAATATGTTACCAAATAAAACATTTGTAGAATACATACGAGGAAAAAAAGACCCAAGAAAAGAAAAAGGGGTTGGCCCACAAACCGAAAGGATGGCAGCATTCTAATCTCTACCTCACAAAATAACAAGAAGAAGAACACACAAGGAACCCTCCAAATCAAGCAGAAGGGAAAGCTTCCGGTTAGAATGGAAACACAACCCACATGTAGAACGACTCAACATCAATAGGAATCCACGCACCAAAACAACAACAAAAATGAGGTACACAAAGAAAATAGGAGGACAGGTACAAAGTGAGTTCATGTTTCTAAAAGTTCATATTCAAATGAATAACTTCCTCTAAAATCAATAGGGAGTGAACTGGTAATGGTTCAAGTGGATCCCAACCCAAGGGGATGGCAGAAGGTCCAAAAAAAGAAAGGCAAAAAAGAGAAGTTAAGTGATTATTATCATACTTAACTTCAGAAGCTTATTATGAAATGTTCTCTACTTTTGCATAGAAGTCGTGAGACTACTCTTCCTAAATGTGTTTAACATCTATACACTGCAATTTTATTCCTTGTTCAAAGTTGAATAAAATTAGGAATTTTATCTTTTTGAAAAAATATATACATTGTTTCTTTTAATCATATCTATATAATATATATATATGATATTAAATATTTGATACATGAGCATGCATATTGTATTTATGGATCACATTATCAATTAAATATTTTTTGTTACAATATATTTTAAATATACATCAATATTACTTAAACCTACGTATGAATATTTTATTTATAAAAATAATAATAATTTTTGAATGCCTATATTAATTTATGTAAGAATAAATGATTAACATCTCCCTTTTACGCTTTTATGAGTAATAATTTTTTCCATTTCAAATTTCTCTTTGACATAAAAATATTATTATGATAAATATATTATAATATAATAATAATATATATAATATATAATATATATATATATATATATATATATTTGACATTAATATATATCTCTCTATATATACATATATGAAGTTGATATTGAAGTAAATTAGTTAACATGAATATTCAATTGGTTTATGCATCTTCCTCGCAATCAAAAGTTAAAATATAAGATTTTTTTACTTTTAATTTTTTTATCTCTCTTTAAAGTTGGTATAAGTAAAAAAATCTTATGTTATGGTTATAGGTGTTATTCATGGTGATTGGGCCTGAGAAACTACGTGAAAGGCCCAAAGCCCAATTTTTTTCCTTCCCTAAACATAACATTATAGCTCTAGAAAATATTTATTTATGTCATAGGCCCCTCATCTCTACCCCTCCACCCATCCATGTTTAGACTTCATAGGCCATTTTCAATGCACAAAAGCTAGTCTTGGATTTTGTATCCCACTTGGATACTAAAGAACCCTAACCATGACCCAAGCATGATTCATTATGTGGGCTCAAGAAAAATCTCATTTAGTGCATGTTTCTTGGTTTAATCATGGCATCATTATCCCTCTAGTAGGCCAAATATATTGTAAAAGGGTCTCATGTGGTCATCTAAGGATGCACTCAACACTATAGTTATAGAACCTTTGTGGTCAATAGGATTTGCTCATGACAATTAAGTCTAACAAGTTTCATTTAGGGATTAATGCCCATTATTATACTCCTGTGACTTTTGATAAACCCATATGATAGGCCGAGAAATTAGCATCCTTTTGTGAGCCTACTACCATAACTTGACCATTTGTATCTCTTAGATGCCTCCATAATTGACCTTTCCATATATCTTTGTCACATTCCATATGTACATATGCCATCAGAGCTACAAAAGGATACAAAAAGGATCTTCAAGGTAAATTGTCCATTATTCTATAGTTTAATACACTTTTCTTTATAAAAATAGGCTAATATGTGATCATTGAAGAAATTAACACATTTTGTACTTCCTTTGTGAACATGTAACAAATTCATTGGTTAGTACATTGTTACCCACCATTTTGTGCGTGATATCCATTGGAGAAATTTTTTCTCCATGATGGTCCTCAATCGACAGCCAGCAACTCCTCACAACCACCAACTAGCTTGATGTGCCATTTATCCGCCACCTGAGCTAGCCATGTGGTCCCTCACCCATCTGTCATGATAATATGTTTGAAGGTGGGCCTCCCAAACCTAAAGGTATGCCTTGTTATTTGGTAATTGAGTCTTCTAGTTTATTTATCATGGAAACTTTGGGCATGGATTAATGGGGGGAATTTGTCAGAAAGAGTGGTCTAGGTATTTGCTCTTGTCCCCTAAGTCTCTTTTAGGATGTTAACCTTGCACCCTAGTCCCGTGGGATCTCTTTTACTGACCTATTAGCTTTAGGGATGGTACTACATGGGAAACCCTAATTTTGGTTGCATGGTCCCGCTCCCCATATATTACTCCCCTTTCGCTCATTCTACCCCCAATCATCTCTCCTCCCACCTAGGTCCACATAGAGTCAGGCAGCCATCCCTCGCCCTTGCCCCACATCTTGGACCAGACCTGGAATGATGCCTAGAGGTTGATGCAACTAAAAGTAAAAGAAAAAGAATAATTGGCCACATTCAACTGGAAATTGTACCACAAAATGCAAAAGATGGTCGGGACAAGCATTTAGCACATGGCAAAAATCCATGACATGAGCTCTACCCCATTCCATGGCCATCACCCTGGTTCCTATATGTCCCTTGATGAGCCTCCTTTATCATTCAGGAACCCATGATTATCCCAACCCCTGGTGGGCGATGAACTGCTCCACCTTATAAGGGGGTATCTACTGCTATAATTCACACATCATGCTCTCATTACCTAGAGCCCCAAATAGTTAACCAAAGTAAATCATAAAAATACAAAAGTTATATGAAGATGGGTGGAAAAATCAAGGCTAGGGTAACTCATGCACCATGATTGCTCCCTCCTACACATTATTTACCCAAGTGTGGGCTTCACTTTTATTAGATATCCTTGTACCATGACATGTGATCTAGGTTGCCTCCTTTCATTCCCTACTCCATTCCATCATTATGCCACATGTCATCAACATTTGAAGGATGTATGATGGACATACCACCCCCTTTAGAGGTAGAAACTACCTAACATGATTCCTGGTTAACCATATTTGGAGGTGGCAGACATTAACACATGCCAAATACAACTATGGAAGGGAATGCAATTATGAAGTGCTCACTTGTTATCCATGGTTTATAACCTCTTCTACCTGATTTCTTTATCGAATTTGTGTGCTGGAAGGCATGGGGACACATTGGACCTTATGAAGGATTGCAGGTGGTTTCCATTTGGGTTTGGTCTCCCTATATGGGGTCCTGACCCCAGAGGGATACATTGGCACATGTAAGGTGTGTGTAGAGAACCATGGGCCTCCACAACAACAAACATCACTCCATGGATCCCCACATGCATTCAGAGATTGATCATGGTTCACTTATTGGATGAGGAAGATGCACCTAATCCATTATGCCCAGCTAGCCCTGGAGTTGCACCATACACTTGGTAGATGATCCAGGGCTTGCATGATGATGTCGCATCACCTACGACATCATCCTAGTCCTTGCAGGTGATCTATAAGCATCTTCAATTTGTTTGGAGACCCATGAGGACACTTGTGTGCCCTCACATGTCATTTGGAGCACCACAGGTTATTACAAGGGGCCAACCCCTTGTTCACTGCTTTTGGGAGTTCAACTACTCATTATGGCACATATTGACTCCATTAGGACTCCTCCAAGGCCCAATGACATGCACTATTCATTATTCGACCTCTTGAGGGCCTTATTCTTTTGTTGATGAGCTAGTTTGGTGGGATTGCCACCAAAATCTAGTTATTTTGCACATTATTTTATTGTAGGGGCTAATGTAGACTTAATTAGCTGAATCAAACTCATTAAAAGTGTATAAATACAAGTAATGTGAATTTATTTTAGCATCATGACTTTGATTTGGAACTAGTCTCTCCTTATAGATTTTCACTATCCTTCTTGGAGGACGGATTTTTGGAGCATGGAATGAATTTTGATGTTTGGATAATTTTCATATGTCTTGGATCTTCTTGATGGAAAGTTTTCAGATGGTTGAATATATTATTATACATGTAAGTACAGTTTAATGCTATTATTTCTTTCTAATTTTGCCACATACATTGTTGTTAGGATTTCACTATACTAGTGCTTATTTGATGCATCTCTTATGCAAAGTTGTGGATATTTTGTTTATGGATAGTGAATGCTTCATGTATGGGCCATATATAATGGATGATTGTTCCTAGGGATGTTTTATTACTGAATTTCATCTTGACAAGCCATTTACCTTGCAAACCGAAGTATAAAGTCTTTGGAGCTTCTTTTGCTACTGCCCTAGTGCCAAGCAAACTTGTCTTTGAGGCCTCCTTGACCTAGAAAATTCAAAGGTCCATAGTCATAATTCTACCTGACTCCAATCTCCCCAAAGGATTAGGCACTTTTCCACCCAAATGTGATCACTTTAAACCTATTTTCCTTCTCCCCTTTCCTCTTCTTTAGGTCCAATCCTCTAGGTTACCTAGGGCATCAATTAGTTCATGATCTAGACATACAAATAATTCGATTTTTGGGTCCACAATTGTGCTAATGTGTCCTCAAGAAGCCCTCCAAATTTTATGAGAATCCGATGGTGGGATCTTGAGATATCACAAGCCCTAGCTCGAAGATTAATTCCTACCCTTGGTTTCCCTTAGGCTAGAAACCTCACTGGGATCCTTGCATTTCCTTCCACTAAAAACTCATTCCTTGATCCCTTTCCCCTCCCTAATTAGGTCAAGCATATCATTGGTTGCTAAATCCTATCCTCTTGATCTAACTTGGGTCCACTTGGTCCCGTGTGGTCCCTTATCTTATCAAAGTCAACTCTTCATAAACCACTTAGGAAGCCAAGTTCCACAAGGATTTTAGGGTTTATGAAGCTCATTTGCAAGTCACATTCCCTAAGCCAAACCCTCAAATCCCTATTCCCTATCCTAGATAACCATGTACCTTGCTTAAAAGGAAAGCAAGTCCCACTCTTGAGTCTCTCTTAGGAAAGGGTCATTGAGATCACTTCACATGCATCTTAGTTGATCTATCACTCATAAGTGATTCTCTATATATCGAGTCTCCTCCCATCAATGAAAGTTTGTATGAGTAGGAAGCTTTAGTTGTGGTGACAGTGGGCTTTAGCTTCATTGTTTCTCTTGACCTAGCAAGTGCTCCTCTAGGATCCCTGCTAGTTTGAGCAGTAACACACATCTCCATAAGCAACTTAGTGAAACCAAGCATAGGGATAGATGAAAAAGACAACATGATGGTGATTTATGTATTTGGTATTCCAAAGAAGCGATAGTGTCATCTCGGTGATAGAGTTAAAGTCTTAGTCAACACAACAACCAGTCTCGTGGCATAATGTAGAGGTAAAGTATTTGAGAATTGTGGCATGGAAGTGTGTCCAACATCAAGCGAACATGATAACTTCACACTAAATAATAGCCTCTCGTTGGCTATGCGTTCATATACATCGACACGTGAGCTGAGACATAAGCAATTCATAAGTTTTGAATTTAAATAATAACAACAAAGCACTTAGTCATCACTCTTATTATGATTTGTAACATTCAAATTAGGAAGACTATTATTTTGAAAGCTCTATATATTGACCTCACTTCGAAGACACAAATTTTAAGTTTTAGAACTATTGTACAACTTATTATCTACAATACAATTATGTGAGCAATTATGTGAGCTTTTCTTTCATCGTGCGCAAATGCATATTGGATTCGATTTAAAGTTAGTCTATGTGTTTTCTTAAGGCTCGTGAAACCATCAGGAGGGCCCCATGCATAGGAGGTGCGAGATTGTTCTTTTACAATATAAGTTTATGTTTCATTCTTGCTTGTTATGTTCCTTAGCATAGATTTAAATGCTCTATTTTTATAGCAATACTCTACTTTTGATAACATTGACTTATAAGTTTTATTTCTCAACCATTTCTTTTCTTTTTTACAACTATTAATCAAGTGGTTTAAAAACTCCAAAAAGGAAGTTATATTTAGATAACCTTTATTTCTTGTGTTGAGAATTTCATTTTACAGTTGTGTGAATTTCCATTACATGCAGTTGTTGTGTGAATAGAATCAAATTTCAATTCATGTTTATTTAGATGTTTTCTTAATTTAGATTTACATGTTTTCATATAATAGATTTACATTTAGATTTATATGCTTTTATAGATTAAAATTTACGTGTTTTTTAAGATTAATATTTCTATTCTTTTCATAGATAAATATTTCATTTTATATCATTTACTTGTTTTCATAGAATATAATTTCCTGTCAATTTACTTTGGATATAATTAGAAGCTAAGCTCTTGCATATACTTTGCCATATACTTCATACGTTTACAACTTGGATTGATGATTTAATGTAATAAAATTTTAGCATAATTAAAATTTATAGACACCATATATATATTTCTAGTGCACAACTAACCTAGTGCTAACACCTATAACACTTTTGGAAGATAACACCTAGTTTTTTTTAGGCACTTTTCAAATTATTTAGTCTAAGAAAACAAAAGGTTTTCTACCTACTTTCAAATTTAAAAGAAAAACATCACTTTAACGTGGAATATGTGTAGAGAGAAACAAAAATTTGTGAATATGTGTAGATGTGGAGAGAAACAAAAACTTGTTATTGGCAATGGATTGTGAATATGGTCCATTTCCATTTATTTATTTATTTTGGATTTAATTCAGTTAAATACTATTTTTTTTTACGGGTAGGAAAACCTATCATAACTCAGTGGTCAAACTAGTAGTAAGGACAACCATCTCTGGTTGCTAACCGCAAATGCCGACTCATCACCATTAATCAAGAAAAATCACACCACCTAGAATACCTCAATGGTGGTCATAAGGGGGCAGGGTTTCACTCTTGTATTGGATTGTTAACCTATTTCCTTAAGTATGAAAAAGACAAGCTCTTAGCAAAGTAGAAACAATTTTAAAACATACTCCAACCCAAAATTTAGTTAAATGCTACTCCCATTTAAATTTATAATATAAAATATATTCATATTTTCAAAAAATTAAAATATTAAAAAAATTTATAAACTAATTATATTTGTAAAATATAAATATTTAAAAATATTTTTATAATATTTAAAATATATAAATAGATATATTTTGATATTTTATACTAAAATAATTTTCTTTTATAAAATTTTAATTAATTAAAAAAATATCCATTCTCGCATTTTCCACAATCCAACTAAACTTGTATGTAAAGTAGCATAATAGTAAAATATTTGATTTTGTAACAGGCAACGATTAAACAACTGTTAGCTATCAGAGACTAGCTAGGGAAAAGCTAACATGCGTAAGATATTCTAAGTTGATTTTTCCTTTAGTGTAAAGAAGTCTAATTTGTATTTTTCCGAGTGGAAAGAATAGTGGATATTTTAAGTTAAATTTCTTAAATTGGAAAACATAAAAATAATTTTATTATTTTTGTAAACCTGGACCAAACCCTTTTAATTAATTATTTAGATACATCGAAAATTTTATTCATAACTATGAATCGAAATAACTGTGTAGATAGGCGAAACAATGTTCTTCAAGGAAGATGATTAATGTATAAGGAGAGCTTCAGCGTAAATCACATGAGAAAGAATTTCTGCCAACGCGTTTCGAACCAACCAATGTAGTTCATCGTCAGGGCAAGATGAAAATACAGATCTAGCTCATCGATTTAAATAGTCTAAGCAGAGACTCCAACGACTCAAACACTCTAACGGCTATTTAATCATTCAAGAACCCTAGTCAAACGACCTCTAATTAATTTGAAATTAAAATATTATTATATTTTAATATTATTAATTAATTATTATTTTAAAATTAAAATATATTATATTTATATTTATTTAATTATTTATTAAATCTACTAAAATATATGTTATTCTATATATAATTATTGTACCTAATCTTCTAAACGCCCTATTTATTATTATTGTTATCCTAAATTATAATTAATCTTATTTATAATTAATATATAATTAATTATATAGATGATGGTTAAATAAAATTAATTTAATAATATATTGAAATAATAATGTATTATATATAAGTTAATTATTAACATTATATGTGAAAAATAATAATATCTATAATACATACTATAAAAATAATTAGTTAACTAATTTATACTAATATATATAAGACCTAAATAAAATACGAGGGGTTATATGTATTAATATTATATAGAAAAAAGGTTAAAATTAATTACTAATGTTATATGTATAAACATAATACTATATATAATTCATGAAATAATAAATATTAATTAATTAATGTATTTAAGCTAAACTATAATGATACTATGCTACGATTATACTATTAATTACTAAAATATTAACTGAGGGATAATAAATATTAATCGAACTAAATGCATATGAAAATCAACTTATAATGAAGCGGGAGATATTTCCTATTAATTTAAAGGCTAAAAATGACACCTTAAAAGCAATGCCATATGCCTTAATATTGTTATAAGTAATAATATTTGAATAATTTAAGCTCAAATTTAATACATAAAAACAAAAGCAAAAAAGACTAAGAGGAGGACAAACCTACGAAGAACAACGCTGCCAACAATAGGCGAAAACCAGACTCCCCAGAACAAAACACACGCCCAACCAGAGAAAGAACCTAGAGGAACCGAGGGGGGAGGAAGAAAACTTAAGACGACAACGCAGGGATCCAATTTCTACTAACCTTCCACCCATCATCTCTGTTGAGATTGATGGGTCTTCGCTCAATTTCGATAGCTTCCCTTAACTTGCGATGATGAAACCGATCCACCCTGGCGATGACTTTGGCCTCTTCTATGCAGACATGATGCTTAGTTTTGTCCACATGCTCTGCAAGAGCTGAGGACTTTATTCTACCATGCCTCAGGTCCGCTGCATGCTCCCCAATCCTCTGCTGGATGGAGCGCCCTGTTTCCCCTATATAAGGGGTCCCACAAGAACAAGGAATCAGATAGACCCCTTTCATGTCTTTGGGGTCGACTGGATCCTTTACTGACCTCAGGGAGTTACGAATGGTTCTTAGAGGCCTGAAGGTTGAGGGGATGTCAAACCTCCTAAGGATCCGAGCAATCCGATCCGTGGTCCCTTGGATATATGGCATATGGACACCTGGATGGCGCTCTTTTGGCTCTTTTTTACTAAAAGCATTTTTGGAGGCATTAAGGAAAGCCTTATGGCCAAGGTGCCTGCTATAACCGTTCTTCACAAAGACATCGAGAAGGTGGTTTCTCTCCCTATCCAGGTTTTCTTGATCCGAAATCCTGAGGGCACGCGTCGCCAGGGTGTTGAGAACACCCATCTTCTGAGCCGGGAAATGATGGGAATCAGCGTGAAGATACTGCTCTGTGTGAGTCTTCTTACGGAACACCGCGTGAGAGAGAGAGCCGTCCAACCTCCTGGAAATAAGAATATCCAGGAAAGGGAGGCTGCCATTGACCTCCTTTTCCATGGTGAACTTTATGGCAGGGGACTGGCCATTGAGGTGATCCAGGAAACGATCGAGCTCATCATGGCCATGGGGCCAGATGACATTGGTGTCATCTACATATCTCTTCCACAGCTTAGGAGGGAGGCGGGCCGAGGCTAGAGCCTTGGCTTCGAAATCTTCCATAAAGAGATTTGCCACGATCGGGGAGAGGGGGGGACCCATGGCAACGCCACAGGTTTGTTCATAGAACTCCCCTTC